>JAQHUG010000316.1:741849-774365 GCA_028555095.1 Dicrostonyx torquatus
TAAATATGGTAACTGTAATTCTTACTTGATAACTGTTTTGTTATATGTAATTTTACTGTGTTAAAATGAAAGCCTTTCTTTTTTTGTTTAAACAGAAAAATGGGAAATGGAGTAGGAGGGTTCTTCTGTATTTCTGTGCTTTGATTGGTTAAATAAAAAGGATGCCTGGCCTGTGTGGAGTAGACAGAATGGAAGGTAGTGAGAGAAAAAGGAAGTGTGCCAGTCGCCATGAGGCTCCCGCTGCAGATGGATGCAGGTTAGAATTTTCCGGTAAGTCACTACCTCATGGTGACTTACAGACTTTTATAATGGGTTAGTTTAGATGTGAGAGCTAGCTAAGAAAAGGCTAGTGATAATGGGCCAGGCAGTATTTAAATGAATCCAGTTTGTGTGTGATTTGTGTATTCTGGGTATAGTCATGTGGACGTGCGGCCATGTGGCCAGGAGCTGGGCGGAACACAGCCCGCTGCTCCCCTCATTTACAACAAACAGTTTCACAGCAAAGATAGGTTTATCCAAAGTATGTTTTATTTTGAGAAACAATAAAAGAACAAAATAAAATGATGAGAAATGAAAAACAACATGTAGGAAGGGAGTTACATATTCTTATCTACCTAATTAGAAATGAAAATAAAACCACAGTAAAGGTTCTTACTGTTTAGTTAAAAACATCACCTCAGTTCCCTAAAAGTCCATTATACAAAGAATCTGGGAATAGCTACAGTCAAGACTCCACCTCCAAGAAAGCTGTGAAATGGTGACCACTCCCCAAAGTGGGTCAAGACCACTGCCACATATTATTTAAACTGCCCCCCCCAAATGAACACGTGGTCCCGCTTTTCTCTCTCTGGTGGTCATTCCAGTTCTCCTTTCCCTTTCTCTGAGTTTTCCCACAGACCACCTGGGAGTGCTGGCAGCCATTAACATGGGTATCTTTTAATTCTGTCTGATTTGGTCTGATTGGGATTATTGTATTGGTGGAGAGTTTTGTCAGTTGGAAAATACTTAATATTTGGAAGTCCCATCAGAGGTTTTGGGGGCTGATTTTTCCACTGGCCAAGGGCTAAGTGTTGGAAAACGCCCTTCTTGCCCATGTTCTCTGCCTGGCTAAGATTGGCTTTGTCTTAGTGAGTTTCTCTTTTTTTTCAAGTACATGCCTGTAGGGCCTAGGGCACATTTACCTTTATGTTTGTTGGGGCATCTGTGGAAGCCATGGTCTGTGCCATGTACCTAACTTTACAAGCAGTGTGAGATTGCCTAGGTAGATGATATCTGCCCACACATTTCACAAACCCCTCTACTTCTGACTCAAGATTCTTATCATGGTGAACACATTACAATATGATAGGCATTGAGTCCTGAGATTTGCACAGAGTTGTAAAATGGGCTTTTACAATTCAAAGCTGGATCCTCTATTGCTCTGGGTTGTCTTCTACAAAATTTTTATAAATTGGGACTGTTCGATACCAATCTGTCCTGAATGGCTTATCTCTCTATGCA
Source organism: Dicrostonyx torquatus (assembly GCA_028555095.1). NCBI lineage: Eukaryota > Metazoa > Chordata > Mammalia > Rodentia > Cricetidae > Dicrostonyx > Dicrostonyx torquatus. The sequence goes on from JAQHUG010000316.1 coordinate 743,350, forward strand.
CAAAGATCTTGCCTAAATATGACCTTGACAATGTGACACAATTGCCATTGGAGGGGCCTCTTGAATTTTCCATCCTCTGGGACCTCGAAAATTTTTGCTGGCATGGGGATAAATGGATAGAACTCTCATATGTCCATGGTTTCTGAGCACTGTGCTCCCATTTCCCCCCCCCCTCAGTAGCCAGTGTCTTACACAGCAGTTCTTTTTTGCCAGGATCATGGTGTCTCCAGATTCCTGACTATCTGGGAATTTGGGACCCTAAATGTTCCACTGTGACCATGCTGCCAGAGACACTGGCCCCTCCCCCACTTCCTCAAACCCTGACTACCCAACTCCCTCCTGTGGATCAACATTCTCCACATTCCTCCCTCTACCCAATCCTACCCACTCCCTGCCCAGCCAAAGAAAAGGTTAAAGGCCAACTTCTTCCTTCCTACCCACCTTACTCCCCTCCCCTTCCTCCTACCACTTGTCTCTATACCTCCATGTCACAACCTACCTATTGAACTCCTTTTATACACTGACCTAATCCCTCAATCCTCCACTGTTTCCTCTCATAAGAGGTCTCACCTTAACTCTGTCCTTCTCTGCCTTTTCTGGGAGATAGTGGGAGCTGATGGTATTATTAAAGTGCACATTCCCTTCTCTCTTCCCGACCTCTCTCAAATAGAAAAGCAGTTTGTTTACTTCTCTGCTAATCCTTCTACTTATATTAAAGAGTTTCTCCATCTGTCCCAGGCCTATGATTTAAACTGGAATGATTTCTATGTCAGTCAGGCCTCTACTCTCACACTTGAAGAACTAAGTAGAATTCAGGCAGCAGTTAGACAATACGCAGAACAGCCAACAGAGTCAGGACATCATGGTTCAAAATCTCCTTCAGGATATGGAGATTGCTTCAGAAAAACTTGTTAATGTCAACAAACTCCAGGAGATCACACAGCTAGCTATAGAAAACTCAGCCTTTTTTTTTTGTTTAACTGATCACAAGAGACCATGGTTCAATATACTAGATTTTTTTTTTTAACTGGTCACAAGAGACCATGGTTCAATATACTAGGTTGGACCAAGCTTGCCAGTGAGAACCATGGTCCTGGCTGCCCATTTTATTTCTGAATCAGCACCAAATATTAGAGAAATAAAAAGACTGAGGAGGTTCCCCAAACTCCCATATAGGAATTGGTGAAAATGGCATTTAAAGATTTTAATGGCCCCCAAAAGCAACAAAGTCCTCCTGACAGATGAGGCTGCAGCAGGCAGAAATGATCCAAGTCCAAACCCTAGCAGCTGCCCTGAGGCGCCTCTGGGACCCCTTCAAGGGGGACAAGGGAAGTCGATCATGAGGCTTCATCCTGCTGGAGCTCAGCCTAAGTCAACCTCGCCAGGAGCCTGCTAAATATGTGGCCTAAATGGCCATTTGGCATGATATTGCCTGAGCCTCCACTGCCTATGAGGCCATGGCCTATCTGCCAGCAGCCTGGACACTGGAAACCCCATACAGGCTCATCTTCTATGTCATGCCATGGAGGTCCACCCTCACCAACATCAGCAAGTGAGACTGTGCCAGCCTTCGAACTACTCAGCCTGGTGGAGGATTGACGCATCCCAGACTTGGTGACTCCCATTGCCCTCTCTGAGCCTAGGGTAATGCTGCAGGTAGCAGGTAAGTCCATTACTTTTCTTTTGGACACAGGAACAACCTACTCTGTTTTAACATCTTACTCGAGCCCTATGTTTCTCTCACCAAATCTGTCATAGGAGTAGATGGATTTGCTCCTTCCCACTTAAGACTCTGCCACTGCCATGCATTCTTGCAGGGTCATTCTTTTCTCATTCTTTCCTAGTCACACCTGCTTGCCCTGTACTAATTTGGGCACACACTCACTTTGGCCACAAGATCCTCTCCTGTGTCACACTTTCTTCTCACCTTTGTAGCCTCACAGGTTCGTATTCCAAACTGTCCTGTCCCTATCCTCCCTAATTCAGTAGATTCCCAAGTATGGGATACTTCCACTCCTGTGATGGCTACTTACCACCATTCAGTCCTAGTTTGACTTAAAGATTCTTCATCCTTCCCTTTCAGACCCCAGTTTCCTATTTTTGAAACCCACCACTGAGGTCTTAAGCCTATTCCCACCAGCCTCCTAACTCAAAGACTTTTAATTCCTGTTGGCTCATCTTGCAACACCCCATCCTTCCCATATAGAAGCCTTTGGGTGATTTCCTTTGATTCAAGACCTTCAATTCACCCACTGGTTAACAATTCATACAATCTCCTGTCATACATCCTTCTTGCCACCTCTTTCTTTACTGTTTTAGACCTAAAAGATGCCTTCTTTACCATCCCTTTACACACTGACTCATACTTCCTCTTTGTCTTCACCTGGGAGGACCCTGACTCCTGGTCCTCCAGACACCTTACATGGACTATTCTGTCAGGGTTTTCGGGACAGCCACCATTTCTTTAGTCAAGCTCTGGCTTGGGATCTCTCAAACTTTGACCCTGGTCTTAGCATGCTTCTCCAGCATGGTGTTTATCTCCTTCTCTGGAGTCCTACATTGCCTCTGTCCCAAAAGGCCACCTCTGTACTCCTGAACTTCCTCAAATCCCTGGAATATTGAGTATCACCAGCTAACACTCAGTTCTAAACCAACAGGTTTGGCCTTCGAATTGGGCTGTTGACTTTTTATCCAAACAGGTGGACCCCACTATCTATGGATGGCAGCCACACTTAAGAGCTCTGGCAGCAGCAGCAGAACTCATTCAGGAGGCTCTCAATATCACCCTGTCCAGGCCAACCACAGTATATTCCATCCACTGCCTCTTAGACCTTATGAGTCATTCTTGTCCCTCTCTCCTCAGGCCTTCACAAGTCCAGGTTATTCACTTACTGCTTCTGCAAAATTCCCAAATTACTTTGGCTTCCAGTCCTGCCCTTAAGCCAGAAACTCTCCTTCCTGTTCCTTCCCCCACTGGTACCCCCTCTCACTCTTGCTTACAGGCTGTAAGACCTTAAGCTCACCTCAGCCAGGTCTTTTAGATTTACCACTTGCAAATACCCAACTCACCCTGTTTGTTGATGGAAGTTCCCTTATAGACAAATTAGGAAACCACCAGGTAGCATATGCAATGGTCACTTCCACTAACATAGTTGAAGTGACCCACCTGCCAATGGAAACCTCAAAAACAGCTGAATTAGTTGCCTTGACTAGAGCACTCCAAATAGCCAAGGGCCAATGGGCTAACATTTATACTGACTCTAAATATGCCTTCATAATAACCCATACCCATTCGGCACTGTGGAAGGAAAGTGATTTCCTTACTACCAAGGGTACTCCCATAGTTAACGGACCCCTTATTGCCAACATCTTGGAGGCCCTACAGCTCCCTGTCGAAGTAGCCATAATTCACCGTCGGGGACACCAATCCTTCAAGGACCCAGTGGCTGATGTAGGATTCTCCTCTGTATGTTGTGAATGTCATTGATTAATAAAGAACTGCTTTGAGCTTATAGCAGAGCAGGGCAAAAAGACCTAGGCAGGGAAAACCAAAGTGAGTGCTGGGAGAAAGAAGGATTGAGTCAGGGAGAAGCTGTTTAGCCCCACTGGAGACAGTCACTAGAACTTTAGCTTGTAAGAAACAGCCATGTGGTGATACACAGATTAATAGAAATTAGTTATATTAATATGTAAGATTTAGCCAATAAGAAGCCAGAGCAAATGGGCCAAACAGTAATTTGATTAATGCAGTTTCTTTGTGATTATTTGGAGCTGAGCTGCTGGTAACCAACAAGCGGCCTTAGGTAATGCCAAGGCTGACTCAGTGGCCTGGGGGCTGGCCTCCAGATCATTTAATTCCACAAAATATATTTTGTTCTTGAAACTCTCCTTCCAGCCATGTTACCAACCAAAAGAGAGGAAAGAGCTCATTAAAAAGGGGGCCACAAAACCAAAGGATGAATGGTTCTACTTAAATAACTGTTTCATAGCCGGGCGGTGGTGGCACACGCCTTTAATCCCAGCACTCGGGAGGCAGAGGCAGGAGGATCTCTGTGATTTTGAGACCAGCCTAGTCTACAATAGCTAGTTCCAGGACAGGCTCCAAAAGCTACAGAGAAACCCTGCCTCAAAAAAATAAAAATCAAAAAAAATAATAACTGTTTTATCCTTCCTCAAGACCAGGCATTGTTGTTCATTTCAGACAGTCACCAGACCTTACATATAGGCCCCAAAGCATTGTTACATTTTTTAGAGCTCCTCTTTGACCCCACCCATCTCCAAAATCATATTTTCCAGGTTTACTTTTCCTGCTAGCCACAAGGGCATCTCCATATACATTAGTCTCTACATCAACTTCTTGGACATCAACCAGGCAAAGATTGGCAGGGTGATTTTACCCATATGCCTACTCATAAAAGACTTTGTTATCTCCTAACACTTGTGGACACTTTTACAGGGTGGATAGAAGAATTTCCACCTTCCAGGGAAACAGCAGATGTGGTGGCCCAGGTAGTTCTATACCACATCATTCCTTGGTTTGGCATCCCATGATCACCCAAATGGACAATGGGTCAGCCTTAACTTCCAGTGTCATGGGACTTGTGTTAGAAGCTCTCAACATCTCCTGGAAATTCCATATCCCCTATTGCCCAAAGTCCTTGGGAAAGGTGGAGAGTGCCAATGGACTTATCAAACAACAGCTGATCAAGCTTTCTATTGCCCAAACTCCTCTGCTGGCAGGGTACATACCCTAGCTCTCCCTTCTGAGGCCCCTTCTCCATTCACATGTTGACAGTTGTCTCCCTGATCCCACACCAGTGGACCCAAATGCACGTAAACCTTCCCCACTCTCTCCAGGGTACAGAGTACTCCTCAAACATCTAGTTCCTAGGTCTCTTGAACCTTGATGGACAGGACCTCATATAGTAATCCTTACCAGACCTTTGGGTGTCAAGATTCTGGGACATCCATGCTGGAACCATCTCTTCAGGCTCAAGCAATCACCTATTCAGGATACTTGGTCTGTCCAGCACTTAGGACCCTCCACCCTCCAGCTTTCCACAATGCCACAATAAAGGGTCTATTTGCTCCTCGTACTGGCACACTCATCTTTGTCCGGTACAAATAAGATATGTAATAACAATGTTTTTCTCCAAGCCATCTGCCTTCTGATCCCCCCTCAAGAAACAGATGCCTGATGTCTCCAGGACAACAGTAAACTGGACCTCCAGCCACACCTTGTTTTGAATGTGAACCCACCAACTTCCAGCTCTCCCCTCTCCCAATCACCCCATGCCTGGAGGAAGTAGCCAGATTTGAGCCCGAACCCCTTTGTCCAAAGAGAGTCTAGGATGCTTAGTTAAAATCATCACCTCAGCTCCATAACCCTCTTTAAACAAAGAGTCTGGAAAATTTAGTTGGGGGCTTAACTCCAACCCCCCGGCATCTATTTTTGAAATGTAGGGCAGAAAACTCCATTTCCTTTGAGAGTGGCCACAGTCTAGACTCCACCTCTAAGAAAGCCTGCAAAATGGTGATCCTTGTCCAGTGAGGGTCAAGCTCACTCGCACAGGCTATTTAAACTGCTCACCAGAGAATGAACATGTGGTTTCCCCTTTTCCCTCTCCAGTGGTCATTCTGGTTCTCCTTCCCCTTCTCTGTGTATTCCTGGATGCCACCCAGGAATGCTGGCACCCATTAAACCTGGGCATCATTTAATTCTGTCTGATTTGGTCTGATTGAAATTATGGCATCAGCGGAGAGGTTTGTTGGTCAAAAAGTACTGAACAGTTACACCTCTGAATTCCAATTTAGTGATTTTTTAGCAGCTCATTTGGGTAGATTCCGAGTATGAAAATACTGTCTCTGAATGTGATGCAGTCTTTCTTACAGTCTGCATGATTTACTATTTCCTTGTAGAAAGAGAAACATGTACCTTCTAATACTTCCAAATTATCCAAGGGGTATAGGCAATAAACAAAAACTTGGCAAGTAAAAATTTTAAATTAAAGAGCAGGGTTCGATAACCCACTGGTTAAAAACACCAACTGTTCTTGCAGAGGACCTAGGTTCTGTTCCCATCACCAACAAGATACTCCATAACTGTAACTCTAGTTCTATGAGATCCATAACCTCTTCTGGTCTCCACAGCCAGCAGACAAATGGGTGATACACTGGTATATATTCAACCAAGTGCATATATCCATAAAAAAAAACTTGCATGAAAATTACAAACCTAATTAATCACAACTTAGTTATTACTTACATAGAACAACTGTGTGAATTTAAAAATGTGTGAACTTAAAAATGTATGACTCATGACCACCAAAATTTTATAACTGTTGTATATATCACCATACAAAATTAAAACAAAAAATGTAATGACGTTCAATTACAAGTATTACTAACAAAAGTTGTATATTTATGGTAAAAAATAGAGATAATATTCTATAATATTATTTAGCATTTTGTCAAAGGGCACAAAGTTTAATTATGTAGAATTAAACAATGCAAAACTTTAATGTCTAATAGGAAAATATAGTTAATGATATTACACTGAAATATGGTAAGGGGCATTTTAAGGAATATTATCATACACCAAACTGTCAGTTTGAAATATTTTCAAAAATTTAATTTGCGTCACTGTGGTAATCTTTTCACAGTTTGTATAATTTATAGAACTAAAATAAATAAATTTCGTTGATTAATTAATTGGGCATAGAAAATTAAGAGAAAGTCTGTTTCTTCTATTATGCAATTTGAACACATTTCTGGAATTATAATCCACAAAACAGTGTATTTGTTCCAACTCAGTTAGTGATAAGATACTGAAGAGCCGCTGGAGTTTTGAAGGATGCATTTCCTGTTACATTGCTTCTGGTCAAATTTCTTCCTTAAAATATTTTAATGAGTTTTAATTGGAGACTTTAGAGTAATTTTTATGTCACATTTTAAAATGAAACTGAATACATCAAATGAGCTCACTCACATTTTACTCAACTTACTTAGTTTTAAAAGTAAGAAATATATATAAAATATCCTGCTGAGGTATGTGATCTGTTTTCATTGTTTGATATGTTTGTGGTTATTTGAAGTTATTTGGTTATCAAAATTACTCACATAGAATTACTTAAGACTGTGTCAAAAATAAAGTTTTTTTTTTATAGTAGCAATTTTAGTACTTATGCCAAAAATGAATGGCTTAATAAAAAGGGAATGAATGCCATTCCTATATCGAGGCTTCCAGATCAGCCATTAAAGTGAGACATTACATACAACTTCAGTGTTAGTAAATGTGCAATTGTTTTTCTTTGCCTAAAATTGAAAGTTATGGTTTCTGACATTCATCTCTAACATGCATTTTTCATTATGTTCATTATAAATATATAGGTCTTTCATTATCATCAATACCTATAGTAACATTTTACATAGATTGTGTACATCCTATGACCACATCCAGCTTCCATTAAGGGTTTCATTTAATTAAAGTACCTAGTTCAAATATAAACTTCACTTATATTCTAGTAATTAAAAATTAAATTTTCTATTATAGTACCAAAATTAAAATAAAATAGTTCTGATGTTCTTAGCCTGTTAAGTCTGAGTCAGTAGAGTCAAATTATCATTTAGGATATAAAATAATATTATCTGACAGTACATTGTACAAAGATGAATATTATTTCGTATTCAGAAACCAAGTGGTTAAATCTAATTTAGAACAGATATAGATGAGTTAGTGTATAAAATAATTCCCATGGAGATTTGGATGTCACTTTGTGGAAATTAGAATTGGGTAAATTATTCTCAATTACTACTTTGAAAGACCATGTATCATCTTTGTTTGTTCCTTCTTTTCTTTATATTCAGGTCATGATTGTATCCAGAGCAACCCATATATCATGTTTTTTTATTATTTTTTATTTAGTTTTTAAAACAATCTTTTCTCGTTTAATATACCAAGCCCATTTCCCTCTCACTATATCATGGTTTTTAAACAACTGAAATCTCTGCATATCAGAAATTATTCAGTATTCATTTGTTCTTCAGTAATGATGGTTTCACTTTGTATAGATTTAGAATGAGTTTATCTTTCCTTGGGATCACATATAAAATATTTGAATAAAAATTTTAAAATACAAATAACAATTTCTTTAGGCATGCATGAATCTACTGCATACAGAAAAGAGTGTGTGAATACACACTAATATATATATAAAATGAAATACAGACTTTTGTTAAAACTAGGGCATAGATATGAATTTGACTTTAGCTATTACAGGGGACTTGTAAATAATTACTAAATACATATAACAATTTGACTGAACTAGCAATATAATCAAATAGTTAGTAGTTACAATTAAAATATGATTTACTAATTATTTTTTGAAAATTATCTTTTTTCTGTTACTCTTTATATGTCTTGGAAAACATAAGTGAAGTAATTAAATAAGATTCCTGCTATCAGGGCTTTGAGATTATAATAAGATTATTTCCAATGAATTTGAGAATGAACTTACTTGACTAATAATTAAGGCACTAATATCTTGTCCCCAAAAGTAAACTCCTTCATGTCCTATAATTTACAAATCCTCACTCCCTTTAAATGGAAACTTCTGTTCCTATCACATGTTAACCAAAAAGATAGAAGATACAATTCTGATGAAAAGTGACAAAACCTGAACTTTAATGATAGGAATTGATATTAAGTAGGTGTCAAATGAATCACAACATCATAAGTTGCCCATTGAAGGATAAAATGTTCTTGTTAGTAGTGTGTTGATATCATTAAATTGTAAATATTCTGCATCCTTAGAAAAAATTTTTACTCATCCAGATTATCTTTTATCATTAGATGAGAAAAAATTATTACTATACATTTAAAAACATAAAAAATAGAAATATTAGTAATACAAGTAATTTAATATTGAAGAGTGGTCATGTTTTTGAAAAGTGAAAATAGATCAAATTCATTTTAATGGAAGACTACATATAACATGATATGTAAAACATTCATTTCAGTATAAAATTAATATAAATTATTTATAAAATATTTAAAATTTAGTGTGATGTTATTCAATTCCCATCTTCATTTTATACTTAATGTGCATACCAGCTAAAACTAATTCCATTTCTGAATTAAAATACATTTATCTGGTTAGTGGTTACCATTTTAGTCAAGCTGTACTATAAATGTTAAAATTAGTTATTTGAAAACAAACTTTGTAAAGGTTAACTATATACTCTACATCTAAGTTTTATTACCCAAGGACTATCTTAGATTTGATTATGTCTGTCTGAAGAATCAGAAAAAAAGAATAGAAATATTCATACTTGCTTTACTATTAGTAAGATTTTTTATTTTCCTCATGTCTTTTTCTGTGACTAAATGGAGAGAGTTTTTCTACTTTAAAGGACTATTTGGTAAAGATAATAGTATTATAAATTGTCTTAATTTCTTTGTTTTATGGACTGAAATTAGGAATAACATGTCTTTATTCAATAGGGTCCTTTTATCAGTCTAGGCAATAGTAGTCATACACTAATTATACATGGTCTAATTATTAACTCTGTGAGGAAAACTATTAAAATTGAACATGTACTATTATACAAATCTTTCTTTATTATGTCATTTCTTAAGTGTTTAGAGTATGTTTCCCAAACTGGGAAATTGTGTGTGTTTGTGTGTCTGTATTGTAATTTTAAGCTTAAGTTAAGGAGAAAATAATAAGGCATATTTAATACTTGAAGAACCAGGTATTAGTTACATTAGTAAAGCTCTCCATAGGAAGGAAGCACTTTATCCACAATTATTCATGAATTGCCTGGCTCTACAATATAATACTTCAGTCAAAGGCCTAACACAGGATTATATGACAGTTGGAAAACTATAATGCAGTATCTCTAATGGTATAGATAGAATCCCTTCTGTGACAAGATGAATTTACCTCTGCTTAAAGATATACAAATGCTCTCAAATTATGTACTTAATTGTGTGATCAATGACAAAAATTCCAATAAAATTTCATACATTTTTCTGCTTGTATTAATATATTTTCCAAGCCAAAAAAGTGTATAAAAAAGATAAAGCTAGATAAATTATAAATTATGATGCAATTCTTTATGTACAATTATATGTCATATAATATGTAGTGCATGGAGCAAAAGTAGTATGTTTTATTCCCCAAAATTCAATGTTCAGGCATATAGACATTTTTAACGTGGGATTTTTTTGAAGAAATTTTAAAACTTTTGTATTGTATCTTCATTGTTCATGATTTTAGCAACTATGAGTCTTAATTTATTACAATGAAAATCTTACATAGATGAATAAAATAATGACTCTGAAGTGCTCTGCTTATTACTTAGTATATCATATACAAATATTTTCATTAATCTGTCCACAATGTAGAAGCCAGTAAATAAAATATTGCCAAATAATAAGGCTTGATATGTAAACTATAATACTTTTATATAAAAGTGGTAACTCTTCTAACTTCCATAACACACTTAACATTGAAAGTAAATAGTTTATGCTTTTTCAAATTTCACATATATGGGGAAGCCAACACTTTGTTTAATGATAGTAATAGATTAATTTGTCTTTTGGTCAAACTGGTATTAAGAATTCTACTTGCAATAAAATTAACATTAATTTTACTGTCAAAATCATATTTTATAAAGCTAGGCAAAGCCTCTGGATTGAATGTTTTTGTCAGAGCAGTATCCATAAAAAAATAAATAATGCTTTCACTGATAATTCAATAAATGGCTTGAATCAGTTTTAATGAAGCAATATTCATGTTTTTTTTATTTTGCTGTATTGATGGGGAAAAAATCAAGTTTCAAATTCCAATATTTTCTGCTCTAGTAATAAAGTTGTTTTTAAGTTTAACATAATTCACCATTTTCATCAATCTTTTTGAAATTATACATGCATATACCTTTTGAGAAAATACTATTAAGTTCATTCTTGATAGTAACTGAAATATTATTCATTTTTAAAAATAATAGGTTAAGTGAAGAAACTAGCATATTCTCTCAATGTTTAATATGATGACTAATTCTGTCCTCCTGTGAAATTATTAGAAAATCTTATTAGTAATGACAAAATTACTGTTTATTTGCAGAAATGCTTCTTTTGATGGAAAATGAGCATTTTACATAAAGGAAACTTTTCTTTAAGTAATAATTGCTTGTTGTGTATTGTTATACCTTGCATTATTATATCACTACTTATTCAGAAATTTATATTCTTTTACAGAAACAAAATAAAGCTAGAGAGAAAAAACCCTTCATATTAGACTAGGAAAGATCTCAAATGCAAAGTATTTCCAAAAGTTTAACTGTTTCTCTTTAAAGAAATAATTCATTTTATGGAGTAGATTTCGAAAGAATAAAATAAAATGTAATCTTTCTCCTGATCGTGTATATAACTGATGTTTCAATATTCACCAAGCTAAGACACACCATTAAACAGTATGACATCCAACTTCCTTGTCCTTATTTTTACTTATGCTTTGTACTGGCATTAAGCAAGAAGAAGAAATAGTCAAAGCAATGCATACCATTATTTTTAAAAGCACTTTAAACATCAACTTCAGTGACAGATCTGATATTTGAATAGAGGAAGTTTTAGACAGATAATAGCTAATACAGCACTGTGATTGATAAGCGTTCTATTGAAGATTGGTCATCTATATAGACAGGTCCATTAAGAAATGGTCAACCCTGAAAACACACAAGGAGGTAGTATTATATAGTCTTCACAGATTAATGAAAATAATAAGCTATGAATTTGGAGTAGGAACTATTACGTGGGACGGTATGGAGAGAGGAAATGGGAAGGGAGAAATGTTAGTCACAAAAATTAAAAAAAAAGAGCACTTGAGAATTTTCTGCATCCATGTTTAGATGTAAACTTGAGTTCTCATTATGAAGATCTTGTTTAGAAAACCATGTCAAAATTTCACTGATATAGCTCCATGGAAAATATAAAACATACTCTCTTCCATCCAAGATATTGGTCATAAGGACTCATCCTTAGATGAAGAGCTGTAGGAAATTAATGTCTGCTGAGAGAGAAAGACAAAGTCTTCTCTAAGGATGAGAACCCCATGATTGACTATCCAATCCCAATGAGGAACTTTAAGTACATACACACGCAAACAACACTAAATGAACTCTTTTGGTTAGGTATCTCATAATAATAGTTTAAGAAGTGTTCATGAATTTGAGAAGAAGAGTTAATCAGGCACAATAGGAGCTAGAATAGGGAGAAAGTGGGGTAGAAATATTTTACATGCAGAACTCACATATAAAGTTTCAGAAAGGATAAAAACAATTTAAATAAAGAGGAAAAGTAAAAAAATATTGTCAATTATTTGAATTAATTCATCTTATCTAAGTTAATTCCTCATACTACATAATACTATGATGAAAGCAAATGAACACCAATAAAACAGATGCAGAAAACTTTATATTTTTCTTTGCCATATGTGAAATTAGCATTTAAAGTGGAAGAAAATTATTTAGGCTAAACGTTATGTTCTCTAAGTCAAATTAAATTATTTAATATATTTTTAATAGTATTCCTCCTGGTTTGCTTATATGTCTTAAGGCAGCACTGGTTGTTTGGGTCTGTCTTACTGTTCCATATAATTTAATAAATATTTCTGATTCTGAACAGAGTATCATTTTTGTTGTACTGAACATGATATAGAATGTATGATTTTTCTTGGTGTTATAAATTATTAATAATGGTGATATTTCCAATCCTTATCTAGCCAGGTTTTTGTTTGTTTGTTTGTTTTACCATGTTAACAGAAGTATCAGGTGTAAGCAACTGAGAGCTTTGGTATTTATTGGATATCTGTGTCAAACTCTTGCTCTTCCAAAGTTCAAGAAATATTGTTGAAGGAAAAAAAAAGAACGTAAGAGCTAGAGACAAGTCAGGAGAGAAGAAAAAGAGCTGTGAAACATGATCTGCTAAACATGATGTGCCTGAACACATGCACTCACAGATACTGTGGTTACATGAACAAGACTTGCACTAGAATAAAAAAGTTAAAATTTCAAGTGTGGATGGAGGAGAGACTTAAAACCCTTACCACTAACTAAGAATTCATTGGCAGCTGTCAGTTGCTGGAAGAGGAAGAGTCATTTTACTTTGTGCAGTGTGGTCACTAGTAGGTTAATAATGCTTCACTGTATGACACCACACTCATGTACATATAAGCAATATTAACTGAACTTAGCAAAAAAAATCAAAAAGCAAATCAGTCAATCAATCAATAAATGGGCAGGAAGTAAGGAGATATATATTTTGGGATATCCTAGGAATTGAAGAAAGGGAGAGGAAGTGAATATGGTCAAGGCACATTTTATATATTTTTGAAAATTTCAAAGATTTAATTCTAAAAGACTTAAGGTATCCAGTGCTAATAAGAATTTGGGGAAAACAAAACTCTAGTACACTGTTGGTAAGAATTTTAAGTTAGTATATCCATTTAAATAACAATACAAAAGTTTCTCAAAATAGATTTCAATAGTATTATAATATGGTCCAGGAGCCCTACTCTTGAACATATATACTCATAGGAAATATAATCAATATGTCAAGAGACACTTTCACACAAAGGTCATTGCAGTTGTATCAAAAACAGTCATGAAATAACAACAACCAAAATGTACATCAACTGGTAAATGAAAAGTTAACATGTCATACATATGATAATATAATATTTTTTAGGTATAAAAGAAATTTTGTCATACAAAGAAATAGCAAGGTTAGAGATATAGATAATTATAGTTCAAAAATATAAGAGGTAAAAGGCCTCACACACATGCAAAACCTACAAATCCTTCATAAAATTAGAGTAGAATTGTGATTCCAATGAGCATGGGAAATAGGAATGAGAAATGTGTGTAAAGGTTGATAAATGAGTACTAAATTACAATTAGATGGAGAGACAAGCTGTGCTGCAAACACATTATGGGGATTATAGAAAATAATAATATACATTAGAAAAATCTAGAAGAAGGGATTCTAAATGTAACTACAATCAAAGTTCAATTTTGGTGACATATATATAATTAACTTCATATAGATATTATGTGGTATTCAAATGAATGTGTTTATAACATTGTTCTTTACTAATATGACCAGTTTTTATGTTCTTAACTATCAATGCAAAGTAAAATTAAATATATATGCTAACGTGGAAATAAATAAAAAAACTAATGCCATTAATTGAAAATTTTAGTGTTAGGGATAACAGAACTTCTAGTTATCATTTATGAGGAGCTTTCCACTACTTCTTCCTTTCATAGATTTATTGTGGAATTTTCTGCAAGAAACTTATTGTAGCAATTCTTATTATGTTAAAAGAGTTATGAAGCTACTTTAAGTTCATAATATGTTCCAACTTCACATCCATTTATCCTATAGTTTATAGTAGTGTAGTCCTCTACAACATTCTTCTAACTTTGACTGACAATTGGAGTAAGTACTTGGCATATGAATTTAGAGAAGATTGTAAATTAGGAACAGTAAAAGTAACATAGATTGAAAACTGAAGCTACGAAAACTGATAAAATGTGATTTCAAATGTTTTTGAGAAGTACATTTGTTTAACTATGTTCAAAGATAGTGCTTATTTTATGTGATGGCACATAAAATTAAGCATATCATAATTTTAAAATGAATAAAATTATATGAAATCAAGTAAGTGTTGATGTTATAAAGTTCCACTTTATGCTATGTAATTTTTTAATGTGTCCCACATTAATTGTATATTTTGGACAGAGTGTAATAGAATTTAACACAAGATATGATGAAGGAGAGTGAGGTTTGAACAATAAGACTGCTACTTAAGTAGTAGAGGCATAGATATATTTAATGACTTGTTTTTAAGCTAAAGCAATCAGTAACTGTATCAAATATCTTAAGAAATCAGTTTTTGAGATTGTCTATGGTATAGCTTATATTTTATTCTTTCTCAGTACTTATGATCTATTGCAGCATATTTCCAAAAGAGTTGTATCTGTGTTTTCAGAACATAGAACCATAAAAAGAACATAATAACGTATCTGGAAGACAAAAGTTGCAAAATAAGTATTAAATAAGGTAATATATCTGTTTGTTGGTTGGTTTTATTTTATTATGATTTGTTTATTGGCCTATTTATTTTCTTTAAAAAGGGGAGAAAAGTGACAAGGAGTTGAGTGGCTGAAGAGTTAGAGATGATATTGGAGGGGACAAAGGAGAATAAACTATGAACAGAATATGGTGTATAAAATATTTTCAACTAAAAATAAAGTAATATAAAATGTAAGAATAGATGAATTTTTAATTTTATTATGATCTTTTATTTTGTGGGTGAATACATGCTAGGGTGAGTATGCATATGTATAAAGATGTTCATTTGTCCATGTTTCAACTGTGAAGGTCAGAGGATATTTTGTAAGAGTCAATTTTCTCTTTCAACAATAGAAGTTGTAAGGAATAACCTCAGGTCATGAGTCTTATTAGTCTAGGGAAGTAATGATCTCAAAAGGATAAGTGCATATTAAGGACTTTTAAGGTTGTTGTTTATTTATCCTTCCTTGAATAACATTAACACAGTGGGTACCAAGCCCAAACACAAAGGATAACTGTTAGTCATTTAGAAGGATGAAAAACTAATGAGGTGACCATTAGCCACAAACAGCTATTCTAACACAAAATATGATTGGCTGGAAATGAGAAGTTTTACTTTCAAAAATCACATACTTATTTGCAATATACACTATGAGAAATAATGAAAGCATCTCTCATTTATAATTTTAAATTAGTTATGTTTTAGGTAGATAAAACTTGGGACAAATTATATTAAAAGTTTTATTAAAAAATTTTATCTATTTCTTTTTACTTTTCTTCGGAGACAGGGTTTCTCTGTATAACAGCTCTGTTGTCCTGGAACTTGCTTTGTAGACCAGGTTGACTTCGAACTCACAGAGATCTCCCTTCCCCTTGACTACTATGTGCTGGGATTAATGGAATGCACCACCACAACATGATTCTTTTAAGTTTTTAATAGTACAGTCTCTAGACAATTTAAAATTTCTCTCTTTATATTTTCATGTGACAGTATTAATAAAATATATAACAATACATGTTTTAAATCTCAATGCTATTTGGCTACAGGTCTTAAAATCAATACTATCTATAGACAAATGTACATAAACATGAATAATTTCTGCAGTGTGCTAAATTTTGCTTTTAAGTAAATTTAAACTCTTTCAGACATATTTAGAACTTCCACAATGTTTATGGCTCATTTAAGTTGTTCTATTAATCAGATGTCAATTTGTAATGTTATTTATTTCATACATCTGAATTTTTAAAAGTCAAACATACAAATTCAAACTATGAAATTTGAGTGTGGTGTTATGTTATCACTGGTTATATTATTATTCAATTCTACACCAAAGGTTTTATCATAATGACAATAGTGAAGTGTTATCGATACTTTAGACTTCAATAAATGTACTGACTCCAAAATAGACTTTGTTTTCTTTTCTACTCTATTTTTGTATGATAAATAGTTTCAAGTGTTTCCAATTTTCTTTGTTATAAAAACCATTAAAAAGTAGCACAATTTTATAGGAGTTGCATTTTGTTTAGCTTTGTGTTAATGTACAATATAAAATGAATATTGTAGAATTATCTTGTCATAAATTACCTGAAAAAAAGTATTTAGATATTAAAATATTCAAATCCAAATGCTTGATAAGACTTAATATTTCCCTGAAAATATTTTTCTATGATATTTTATGTCTATTGTTATTCATCAAAAAAGCTAACAAAACTTTTGTTGATTAAGTCTTGTGGCATGTTAATATATAGAGGTTTTTGAAATAGAAGAGATTAATTGTAATGTACATATTATAATTAATAACTTAAAAACTGTTTTTATTAATGCATACCTAAGAAACACATTTTCAATAAAAACACATTTTCATTAATGTCTACCTATGAAGAAGAGATACACTATGACAAGCCATGCCTATCCTTCATACAGATGAATTACATTATGTATTTATGCAGTCTTAGCAATGAGGTCTTTAGTAGGTGTGACATTTCAGGTGACTGAGAGAAAACTAATTTGAAAGAGAGAAATGACAGCTCCTCCACAATGGTGACAATCATACAGATGATAAGGAAATTTCATAAGGGTTGGGGAAGGGTTCTGTTCTTGTCTTTGCAGGAAATTCAAGAGACCATGAATGTTTGAATATTGACAGATGGAAAAATAAATACCCATTAAAGATCATCAAGAAAATCTAATATTATTCATAAGAAGAAATGTAAAAAATATGCATTTATGTGTATATTTGTATATATATATGTGTATTTATATTTATGAATATATAGATCTGCTTTTGGAGTTGAACAATGGCTCTGTCCTTCTCTAAATCCAAGCATTCTTTTAAAAGAAAATTCCAGAGTTTCTGTCTCATTTTAGGATCTATGGGATAGAAAAAAATAGAATTTAGGAAAAAATTACTTTTCTTTATATCTATTTTTGTTTTTATCATACCTTTCATTGAATAAATACATCTGTATATGTCTATATAAATAATGCCTAAATTTTCCATAATGAAAAAAGAATTTTCCTACAGTAATCTTTGAAGTATCTAGGAAGAAGATGGGGCCCCACAACAACAACTCCACCTGGTTGATATGACATCATGATGCTGTGAGCGTTATTACAAGACATGTTTGGGGTACAAGCTGCACAAGATGGTTCCAACTTGGTTAGCTGAAAATAAGACACATTTTACATCATTCTGGCCAGACTTCCACCAAATACTCAGAGACTATTTGCAATTATACCAGACATTAATCTTGGAACTTAACCATCATTTTACTTTCACTGGATCCCATAGAAAGAATGTGGCCCTCATGACAGCTGGAAGTAATTCTAGAAGACTATGGCCCCTCTCCCAACAAAATTTGTCCTCAGGGTTAGAGAAATCATTTAGGGGTTGATTATAATTGGTATAGGGTTGGGGGTGGGGAGGAAATTTTATAGGCTCAGGAATCTCTTTGAAACAAAGGAGGGTGAAATTGTATGGGATAATAGATTGGTATGAGCTTACACTAATAGTAATAGTAAGTAATAGAGTGAATCCTTGTGAGCTATTATTTATAGGCAATTACATTGGTATAGATTCTTGTATATTGGTACAAAGTTAAATTATACTGAATATTGTATGCATGCATGCTTCTACCTCTGCTTAAAGAATTTTTATATATTGATACAAATTTATTATAATGCAATGTACATTTCCACCTCTGATCAAGCTACTTAAACATTGTTTAGGTTTGGAGGTCATGTTCTTATTTATTGCACAATTGTTTATTGTCTTTTTCTTTAAGTTATGTAGGTATTAAGAATTATAGATCAATAGTTATCTATGTTTGTCACACTTATAGTTAGACTAATCATGTTCTTTAGACACATAGATATTTATATTCTGCATAGGTAGGTAATCTTCACCCATTTTAAAGAGCTATGGAAATGCATTTTTATAACATAGAGTTCTGTTGAAGTGAGACACAATTGCTTCTGGCAGCACCGATCTATTCCCGAGAGAATGTTGAGCACAGAAGACACTCCACTTGAAGCTTGTTTTCTCTTTGGCTAAACTGGCCTTTTGGCAAAGAAATGCTCATGCCTCAATCACTTACAAGATACATAGTATCTGGAAATGAATAAGCTGGACTGTCAAATCTTGCCAAGACAGGGTGAGACAGTTTTGAAAATTTTCTTGTCTTTGAAAATGGTCTGTCAGTTATTCTAGGCCTTAGCCAAAGTTGGTTGCTTCAACATTGCAAATGAGACTTTTGGGTGATTGCCCAGGTAGCCAGCTGTCATTTGTTGCACAATTTGGGAGTTGCTTGGTTGCACTTCCTGCTTACCCAAATAATATTATTTCCCTTCTTGGATCTTTGATGGAGTTGAAGACTAGATAATTGTAGTTACTTTCCTCTTATGACTTGGCCAAGTTATTTATTATACCAGACTTAAGCTAGTTAGGATAGGATATTTGTTCTTATTGTATATAATTTTGTATTAGGCTTAGGACTCTCTTATTTGAACAAAAGGGGGAGATGCTGTAGGAAGGCATGCAGCTTGTGGTTACCAGCCTACTGGGGCATGGCCTCTTATACTATATATGAGGAAGCAGAACCTGCCTCTGCCTCCTCTTCCTTTGCTCTGGCTGCTTGTTCATTCAGATTGTTGGATTCGATCTCTGTCCACCATCCAAGAAGAGAATTCTAATTTGTAAGTTTACCCTAAATAAATGACTATTTCTCAATTCTGAGCTAGTGTGGGATTTATTTTAAGCATCCATTCATCAGAACTTACATATTCCAGTGTGATGAGAATGACAAATATTTATTGTACAACATCATACACAAATAATTACATATATGAAGATTAAATAGTGTCAAGTTCTATGTATTTTAATTACAGTATTATATTTCTTGTATATGTGGTTACTACAACCTTTAAAATGAAATAAATGAACCTGGGGAATTAGCTCAATTGGTTGAGTTCTTATCTAGTATAACCAAAGCCTTGGTTTCAGTCTTTAGAAGTACATAAATCAGATGTTATAGTTTATGTCTGTAATCTCAGCACCCTTGTAAGTTTAAGGTTATACTCTGGTATGTGTTGTGTTCAAGGCCAGATTTGGCTATGAAGGGAAGAAGGCATGAAGGATGAAGCTATAGAGAAAGGAGGGGAGTAAGGGAAGAAAATGGATAGAGAAGAAAGGAAACATAAATTAATGTAGTTTTTTAAATGTTAAATGACTTCACTGAGTGCACTCATATAGTCAGGTATAATACTATCATCAGATATACGCGGCCCTAACTTATATTCAAATTCTCATTCCACTATACCTCTATAAAGAGTATATGAAGGTGCATCATTGAGTAAAATAAGTAAGGCACAGAAAGCCAATTATCACATGTTTTTATATTCATGAAAGAATGCATTATTGCAGAAAAGGAAATTAGGTATTAGAACAAGGGTTCCGGAAAATGTTTTTTCTTCTGAGTTTTTCAAGATGAGGTTTTTGTTTGCTTAGAATGTCAATCCATTATTGATTTCAGTTTTAAAGTGTTTAAAGCAAAATAAATTATAGGTTTTGGATCACATTAAAACAAAAGAAAAGCCATTTTCCAATATGAAATTAAAATGAGCATAAATATGTGAAGCATTCAGAATATCCAATAACATTTTTAAATCCGATGAATAAAAATTTAAAATTATATACCTTTTAACTGGTTGCTTAAATTTCATGTTTAAAAATACTGGTTGTTTCTTAGCCTTATCTTAGGGGAACCTTACAAATAATCTTCACCATAAATATTGATAAAAGTATACCTTACATACAAGAAAGGAAAATTAGACTATTTTGATAAGTATAAGTAGAGCATGAAAAAATTATAGACCAAATTAGAAAAGAAATGCTGAAACATAAAATTCTATCTTTTTTATTCATTCAAACATTGAAAACATTCACCTGGCTAGAGGAATAAATAAATAATTAAATCAATAGTTAATTTTAAAGTAACTATTTTCAATCAACTAAATAACTATATCACTCCAATTTTGTTAAATACAAATTGATTAAAGGAAATTGGAAAAAGTCACTCAATTAGTCAAGATAAGAAGTATAATATTCTTTTAGGCACCAGTTATTTTTAATATCTGAAGCAAGCAGTTAAATTTTAATGGTTTCCGAAAAGTGTAAAAAGTTCTTAAAACACAAATAAATTCATTTTGAAATGTAACATGCATTTTAGTGAAGTATTGTATTTGTGTCTACTGTACCTTTCTTTAGTCCAGGAATGAAAGCTAAAAAGAGATTTGTATAAAGTTAAACAGTATATATTTTCTCTTCTTCTGAAAAATACTATATACTATAACATAAAAATTATATTAGAATAAATTATATGATTTTTATTATATTCGCAACCTAATTTCAGAGAGCATGTTAATGTGAAGAATATATAAATGCATTAACTTTGTCTTTTGCAGTTTGCATGGCTGAGATTTGACCAAGCTTATGTGATACATTGCACTTTCAGCATGCAATGATTTGTCCTTAACTAATGGGTGAAAGCACACAGTTCAATGTTTCTCAAGAAATAAGTACAATTCCAACTTCATTAACAATGAAAAGAATACACAATACATGATTACAATGCCATTTTTATTTATATAAACTTCTACTAGAAACATAGTAATCAAAAAGCAGTATGTTTTACTCTGTCTCCAATTTCTAGTAATGAAAATAAAGATAACTGACAAAAATCAATAGACAATAGCACGACAGTGGTTCAGTAAAATTCTTCTTATTATTGTTTAAGAAAATTTTCCTAGAACTATCCTCTTAACTAAATATACACATTATTTTATACAATTAAATTTGGTGATTCAAGTACATTCTAATAATATTCTAGATAAAAACAGGATTAAATTTTTAATTAATATTCTCTCAAGACACTATGACATCATATTCCAGAACAAGTAATCAAGTCTAATTTTAAAATAAATAGCTTAAACTAATAAAATATTAGATTTTTATCAATCTGTGTGGATGGTTATACTATTTATTATTTGTAAAATTTAAAATTATAGTAAAACTTACTTATTATTGACTTCTATGTTTTAGTATATATTTTTAAATGTTTACATATAGATAAAAGCTTAAAAGACAAGCAAATTGAAATCGCATGAAACCTACATTAATTAGAACTGACGTAGTTCCAAATGAGACATAAATTTAAGGGAGTAATAGTAGGTAAAAAACAAACCTAAAAGAAAATTATATTATGAAAACAATATTATTATCAAATCACATGAATTAATAAAAGAAGATTGTTGACTAATTATTTTAGTGGCTTTGGGATATCACAGCACATTTATTTTTCCTCAGAAGATGTTTTATCATCAAGAAGTAATGCAATTTAATAGTTAACACATGCTAAAAAAGAAAAGAAAAATAATAGTTCTTTCCAAAGATACTTAGTGTAAGATTGATATTTTAAATAAAATTCTAAAACTCTATGCACTTGAATGATTGAATTCTTGGGGAAGATTTACCTCCAAACATACACATGAAAACATATTTTCCATTCATTATTACAATAAAATTAATATATATGTTATCTCAGTACTATTTGTGCATTTCTTACAATGAAATGAAAATTAGAAATGAAACACTTGCTTTTGACTTCTAAGGTAAAATTACAATGTAGTCTAGTTCATAGTGATCTAAATTCTGTTATTTGGTAACTTTAAAGTTCAAAATAAAAGGGATTTGTGGAGCTAGGCATGTTTCTAGGGCTCTGGATGTTTTTTTTGCCTTAAATATGCATTTTATTTAGGAAAAATTACAAGGATATGAAACCTGATATTTCATTAATTATTTGATCTCAGGAAAACAGTGACTTATACACTGACAATACCTTTGTATTTGCATATGTATATCAATATTCTATTTCAAGATTTCACATTACTAATGCAATTTCCATAAAAGGTTCCCGTAAAAGAATTGGCATCCCATGTAATTGGCATCCCGTGTTTTGAAGTGGTATTAAAGAATTCTGTGTGTGGATTACTAAGGAAGCCAGATATGTGCAGCATTACTCTAAGGATGATTTTCTTTTATTAACTTTTATTGTGCTCTACATTTTTCTCTGCTCACCTCCCTACCTCTCCCCTCCCCTCCCACCCTCTTTCAAGGTCCTCATACTTCCAATTTACCTGCCTCCCAAGTGCTGGGATTAAAGGAGTGTGCCACTGCTGCCATCTGGTTTTTTTTTATAATTAAAAATGTTTAATAAATATCAAAACAAGAACCAAAGAGAAACCAAGTGTTTTAAAATAATATAGTCAAGACCATTGTTTCCCTAACCTAAAAAGTGAAAATCAATTTATATATGACCCAAATCAAACTGAACAACTTTCCTTAAATCTCAAGAGAATAAAGATTATTCCATGTAAAGGTTTCCTTATAAAAGTTGGGTTGGCAGATGGACACTAAAAAAATGGAAAGATCTCCCATGCTCTTGGGTAGGTAGAATTACAATAGTAAAATTGGAAATTGTATCAAAAGCAATCTGCATAGTCAATGCAGTGTTCACTAAAATCCCAGCAAAATTCTCCATGGATCTCAAAAGAACAATCGTCAACTTCATATGGAAAAAAAATAAAAACAAAACGAAACAGGATAACCAAAACAATCCTGTATGACAAAGGAACTTCTGGAAGCAACACAACCTCTGACTTCAAAATCTACTATAGAGCTACAGTAATGAAAACAGGCTAAAAATGGACATAAAAACTGACAGGATATGTTGGCATAAAAAGAAACAGGAAGAACCATGAAATCAAATCAAAGACCCAGATATCAATCCACACACTAAGAACACCTGATTTTTGAGAAAAAAACTAAAAATATTAAGTGGAATAAAAAAATCGTATTCAACAAATGATTCTGGCATAAGTGGATATCAACATGTAGAAGAATGCAAATAGATCCATATCTATTACCATGCTTAATACTCAAGTCCAAATGGATCAAAGACATCAACATAAAACCAACCAAACTGAATTGATTGGGGAAGTCCTCCTGTCTATGTGCTTCTTTTATTGGTTAATGAAAAAAGAAGCTGCCTGAGTCTATAATGGCAGAATAGAACAAGACAGAAATTCTAAGCAGAGATAGAGGAGAAAAGCAGGTGGAGTCAGGGAGATGCCACATAGCTGCCGAAGGAGACATACACCCTGGAACCCTTCCCAAACCTTAAATATATTTAACCTCATGGTAAAATATAAAATAATAGGAATGGGTTAATTTAAGATGTAAGAGTTAGTTAATAAAAAGCCTAAAATTTGGCCAAACATTCTTCTGATTAATGCAGTTTCTCTGTTATTATTTGGGACTGAGTATCTGGGAAGCAAAGAAGCAGTCTCCACCTACACAGGACCTCATATAAGACTAAGTTGAAATACACTTGAATGCATTGGCATAGGAGATCACTTGCTAAGTATAACTCCAATAGCACAGACACTGATAGCAATTAATAAATGTGATCTCCTGAAACCAAGAAACTTTTGTCAACAGCTGAATCAAAAATGGCTGAAAGATACTTAAGGAAAATCTTTTGACATCTTTAGCCAACAGGGAAATGCAAATCAAAACAACATTGAGATTCTATCTTCTACCTGTCAGATTGGCCAAGATCAAAAACACTGATGACAGCTTAGGCTGGAGAGTGTATGGGATAAGTGGAACATTCCTCTACTTCTGGTAGGAGTGCCTCTTTGGAAATTAGTATAGTGATTTCTCAGAAATTGGGAATAATCTACTTCAAGACCTAGTAATACCATGGTTTGGTATGTACCCAAAGAATGCTCAATCATACCACAAGGACATTTGCTCAGTGATGTTCATAGCAGTATTACTTGTCATAGCCAGTATAAAAAGAGCAACGAGAGCTGAAAGCCCAGGAACACTTTGAAGTTCTTTGTCTGTTAGTCTCATGACACTCAAAATGTTTTTTGGCCTTCAGCTGGTACCATCATTACAGATTCCAGTTAAGAAAACTGTAACATTCACATGTTTGATGGAATTTACACATTCTTAGATATAATTTTTCTGATATGATTTTAATCTATCTGCATGTTAATATTTTACATTCTCATTTAATAAAGTTTATAAGTCATATCATTTTACTCTTAGTAGTAAATTATTAAATAATCCATGACTACTGCTTGGTTCTGGTCCAGAGTACAGTCCATGTATACAAATGGGACTCAGAAATTCTGCCTATGCATTTGCACTCAAAATAAAGCTAAATTCCACCATTTTAAGTGTTTCTTCCAAGGAAAGTCACTGATTTATATAACACTGTGTAACTTAGAGTAAGTTACAGCCTGATACCCAAAATGTATTTATCTGATATACACATAATGTTTAATATATTTCAATATATTTTACTTTGTCAGTAAATAGTGCTACTGTAACAAAACTTATACTTTATACACTAGGCTGCTTGACTGAGTATGAAAGTAGAACATATTCTAAATGCTATTACCATACTGGATTTTAATATGCTTTTTAATATTCTTTCTTTTTGTCTTACTGCATATAAGATTAGATATAAATCGTATCTCCGGCCATTTATGGCTATGATATTGAACACATGGTGATATCTATTCAGTGCTATTTTGCATTTTATTTGATGTACTTTGTTCCTCTATTGTTAACAAGCTATTTAAATTTTATTTCAAACCACAGGTTGCTTATGCTTACAGCTACCTGTCTTAACTTTCTGCTCATTTGTTTCATGTAAATAATATTTTAGTTTCCTTTTTTTTCTTGCATCCAGGTATCCACTCAGCAGCCTTGGTTAACTTGATACTCTTTGCAATTCACTTGCCAAGGCATACTAAGATTTGAGGTTACAGTTGTGAGTCACTATGCCTGTTACAGCATATATTTTAACAAAGGTCTTTTCTAACATTTGTGCTATTTTCAGAAAAATTTAAGCTCATAATTTCTCTATTACCAGGGTATCTTAAGAGAGAAATACATTGCACAGCATGCAAAAGAAAATTAAATATGTTTTCATTTAAAACTATGAAACATTTCATGTGAGAAATCTCTTTAGCTTCTTTAAATGCCTCAAATGGCCGGGCAGTGGTAGCACATGCCTTTAATCCCAGCACTCAGCAGGCAGAGGCAGGTGGATCTCTGTGAGTTCGAGGCCACTCTGGTCTACAAGAGCTAGTTCCAGGACAGGCACCAATAACTACCAGGACTGTCTCAAAAAATCCAAAAATAAATAAATAAATAAATAAATAAATTCCTCAAATGCAATAAAAGCATAGTTCCAGTAAGTAATACAATTAAGAGAAGCCACTGAAATTAAGTAATGAGCAGAGACTAAATTTATAGAAAGAAAGGAGGGAACACAGGAGTCATTAGAAAATTATACTCATATTTATACCTCCATTATTAAGGTCAATTATGTATTTATTTAAAGTAAGTTTAATTACCCCTAATTATCATAATCTTACTTAGCCAACTTATATTTACTCTTAAAATTTTCACTTTTCTTAACATAAACACACTGAGCCTAACAGTACAGAAATTACTGACATGGAGCATAAGTTGGATATTTCACTGTGATCACTATGTGATTATCTTTAATATGAATTATGAGTAGCAGTGTTGCTTGCTAACAACCTTGCCAACAAACTGTTACTATTGCTAATCTTCTATCATAATGAATAATACACATATGCCATGTGTTGTGTCTTTATGGACAGTACCTCAATTATATTAAAAAATGCTCACGGGGAAATTCTTTGCATTCTTTGCAAATGTCATCCATCATGTCATATTCTGAACACATGTGCTATATGCTATATTTATTGATAATGATAAACAAGTAATTAACTCTATTCTTTAATAATTTTTAGTACATCACTTTTTTGTTTCAACACATCTATGAAATTATGTGCATTATAATTCTAAAGTGACAACGTAATAATAAGCAGAAAGAATCACTTGCTAATACTTCATGACTGCCCTTCCTGAAAAATTTTAGAAGAGCTCTAGAAAATTTACATTAAGATTTCAAACAAAATGTATACAGCATCATATCCCAGGCAATTTAGATTAAATTACTTATGTTTTAGTATATCTTACTGGATATGGGATTGATGCTTTTGTCAATAACTAAAGATTTACTATATTTAATTTTTCGTTTGCTAAAATGCTTCCATGTAGATAGTTTACATTTCTAAACCAAGAAAATTATACACAAAGAGTTGTACATTTCTCACACAATGATATATTTCTATGACACATCACAGTGGATCCATGTACTCAAATACAAACATAATTGCTGCTGGTTTCTAAATTAGTGAACAGTGATATAATATTCAGTTTTAATTAAGTATAACCTTACTTTTTGCATTAGTGTGGATTTCTGTTCACCAGATGCACTCAAAAGGCCCCAGAGACAACAAATTGTTGGATCTCCTAGAACATGAGTACAAATGGATGTGCCATTAAGTAGATGCTTAGAACTAGACTCATGTCATCTGTAAGAGCAGCAATTACTCTTGACTTTGAGCCATGTCTTTGGCCACAAAGCTCTTAATGATTATAGAAAAGACTGAACGATGAGACCTAGTGCTGTGTTCAGTTTCCTAAATATATCACAATGAATCTAATGAAGAAAAAGGATTCATTGGAAGTCTGGATTATATAGACATTGATTGATATTTAATACTTACATTCTATGAAATAATAAATTTCCATAAATCTTTACTTATTTATTTATTAAGATAAGATCTTTCCCTGTAGTCTTGGCTGTCCTGGAACTTACTCTGTAGAGAAGGCTGGGCTCAAACTCAGAGATTTTCCTGCTTCTGCCTCCCAAGTGCTGGTATTAAGCCCATGCACCACCAATACTGGACTCCATAACTTTTTTAAAAAGTTACATTGAATTTGTGATTTATAAGAATTGTATATTTTACTATAAAGTCAGTTTCTCAGGTATATGTGTTTTATAGTTTGTTTTATTTTCCTCGTCTTTTGAGAACTTCCCGCTACTCTTTCATTCATTTCTTGCATATAGAATTTGTTTGCATTAGAATAGGAGTATCTTATTTTTCCTTTCAAATTAATGAAAATTTGACTATATTTCTTTGCTTGTTAAAAGAAGGAATTTTACTTAGATTTTTGAAGATTATTTTTAGAATTTCTTCTAAGTTATTATTACTAATAAAAGATAGATTTTTCATTTGAGATATCTGATATTGATATTTACCTATTTCTCATTTGGCAAACATCAGAAAATATTGTTTTGAATTGGATTTTACAATGATAGTTGACCTCACTTTTAAAATGAATATATGTATTGTTAGAATGTCCATCTTCTTTCACATTTCAATTCACTCTGAATAAAAATGCTTATAACACTTTGCCAAGACTGACACTTATGTTTGTCTTTTTATTTTACATAAGCTATGCCAATGCAAAAGTAATGCCATGTAGTTAGGGAACTGTTATGTTTTAAATAATACATTTAGCAGTTATGAAATAAAATTAATTTTTTCTTTCATTAAGCTTCTTTCTTGTTTAACCAAATGTTAAGCAACATATCGTGAGTGACAAAACTCTATTTGTACAGCATGACATGAATGCATAAATAGAAAAATATGTTAGAGGATGGAAGATATGAAAGTAGACAGATAAAATAAACTGGAAGGTAACGTAAATACATATATAAGAAGAAAAGTGGATTTTCTCTAGATCTCCAAATATGAACACAGCACTGATAAATTGAATTTAATTTAGTATTTCCTGCCTTCTCAGGGGTCAACTTTATATTAAGACACTTTTATTCACTATTATGGCATGAGTCACAACACATGTTACATGATCATCTTTTCAACTTCAACATAAATGAGTAAAATAAAGTTGTTACCATTAGCATCCAGATATTTGCCTCAAATACTATGTAAGGAGCTTCACACATATTATGACATTTGACCTGTACCATTTTCATTAAAATCAGTATTCACTTCCAGGATAGTTGACAAAATGCATAGTTCTTTACTTATTCTAAAAAGAAGGTCAATTTTTAATCAAGTAGAAGTTTTCATGTCATTGACATTTTGATATCACTTGATTCCTATCAGAGGTTCTCAAACTCAAAGTGTAACAAAAGGAATAAGGATTAGGAGACATCTAGCTTCCTGTGTTTCAAACATATGCTAATCATGCCACAGGGTGAAGGAGAAGGCTCCTACATTATGCCTCTTAATTGAAAGTCACCTTCAGGGTATAATAAGAAAGGAAAGTTGAATATTATTTATTTGCTTTACTATAAATAATAAGTGTTCTCAACTATTATTTCCAAGATACTTTTCTTCACTTGGTTCAGGAAACTGCAGGAGCAAGTTATTAAAGCTTTGAAACAGCAAGTGATTTATACATTTTTCCATAAATAAATATTTTGTTGGCCTAGAGTCCCTAAACACAACATGAATAAAAGCAAAATAATCAACACAATATTCTAATAAAAGTTATTCCTCCTTCATTCTTTTATATTTAAGAAATTATAGAAGTTCATTTTCATCTATTTCTTGTTAAACTAAACTACATTTATAATGTCTCTATTCACACTAGAAAATTTATATTAAATTTTGAAATAACACATCTCTTATGATACTAAAAATAAAATTCTCTTGAAGATGATTTAAATTAATTTAAATTTAAGTATAAAAATAAAATAAAGATTTGAAAACCTTACAAAAGTTTTGACATAAAGAATAACAAGTACTGGTAGCATGATCAGAAAAGACTTTTCCCCACAAGCCCATCAACTCCTTAGGCAGCCTGGGGAGCTGACCCTGAGGTAAGAAGAGTGGGCTTCAGCACTCTGGAAAGCAGGCCCTGTACTTAGCCTGAGCAGCACAGTGCAACCAACTCTGTTGGCACAAGTGTAGGTAAGCCAGCACAGAAGTTGTAATCATTAGAGAGCTGTACTCACTACTCATCTGTCTTGTAGTGGCATGGGTGAGTGAAAGATGCCCTAACTCTCTTGCATGTCAACACCTGAGGCAGTTGAAAAAACTGGCCCTTGCTGTGGGAGCTCCTTCTCCTTCAGCCAATAACCTTTAAGATACCAGCCCACTAGGGCATGGTTTCAATTTCAAAAGTTTTGGCAGCCCTCCACTTGCTATATCTTGCTTCTGGCTCCCCTTCTGACTGTTTCCTGTTTGCGACAAGAGGACTGTGGTTTGGGACATTGTTCTGTAAGTTTTATTCCCTCTAATAAATAACCCCTTTTAATCAAACTGTAGGATTGTTTTGCATCATTATCTGGCGCCTCAACGTTTGGTTTTAGAACAACCCCGCTCTTCCCCAGCTAGGCTGCCTGCCATGGCCTATGCTGCTGAGCAGCAGCTTGGCATAAGCCCTCCTGGCCATGGCCTGTGTGAGGAGTCAGCAGTTAAAAGCTCCACACCTCTGGGGATCCACGCTTTCATACTGCCCCCCTGATTTGCAGAGCAGTCTTTAAATCCCCCTTGGGTTTATGCAGAGACTGGTTGCCAAAGGCTAAAAATTCCCTGGGGCAAACACTCCTTGGGACATTCCAGCAGCTTAAATAGAATCACTCTTTGAAATCCAGCAGCAGCTTTTGGCTTTCATAGCCACAGTGCAGCATAGGACAGTCCACAGTGGAGCAGCAGGTAGACTACTGCAGCTAGCCGGCTGTCAAAGGGGTATGACCGGTTGACAGATAGAATGTCTTTCCAAGAAGGTACCATTCATACCATGTAGATTATGCAAAAGGATGATATATTATCTCTAGAGGACAAATTTCATACCTTGGAATCCTCAATGAGGGCACTAGAACAGACTACTAAAGAGTAGATCCAGACCTTGCAGAAGGCAATGATAAACAGATTTGAAAAGATTGAGGAAATTATTGACTTTGATGACCAGCAGCAAAAGGTAGGTAGGCAAAATGTAACTTCATCAGTGCATAAAACTCTCCGGGATAGCTTCTCCAGAGTTCTACCTGCCTTTCCAGTGATAACTTCAGAAAAGTTAGCTGAATCCAAATACCCTAAGGTTATCAAGGAATATACATGGGAGCCTGTACGTATGAGTGATCTGAAAGAAATTAAACAAGCAATTGTAAATTACGGGCTAGATTCATCCTTTGTTAGAGAGATGGTGAAAACCTGGGCTTTCAGTAACAAAGCCACGTCTCATGATTGGGCTCAGTTAATCTCAGCTGTCCTAGAAAGTGGGCCACAATTGCACTGGAGATGTCTTTTTAAAGAGGAAGCAAGAATTATAGAAAAACAGGAAAGAGCAAAAGGAACTGAGATTTCCCTAGACAAAATTCTAGGTGA
>JAQHUG010000316.1:830216-859410 GCA_028555095.1 Dicrostonyx torquatus
GGGGGAGCGGGAGGGCCGGGAACAAGGGGAGTAAATGTAAATTTTTCTTTTAACAATAAAAATAAAAAAAAGAAAATAAAAAAGAAAGAAAGAAAAGAAGAAAGGGAGAAATTAAAAAAGAAATTAAACTATACATTTTAAAAAAAATAAGAAAGAAACTTCCATATTAAGACTAAGAATGCTTTAAAAAAAAGTAAAAGGATTCTAGACAGACTAGAACAGAGTCAAGCATGGCTTCTTGGTAAACATCCTTTCTCTGGTAGGATCTGATTGCTGCTGGTGAGCAGATGCACTGTTCCTTTAAGAGAGGCTTCCTGACACAGTCTTAGTGGCAAAAAGAGGCTCTGCCATAAAACAAATGGTGTTTATGAGGAACCAGCGTCAGGCTTCTTTGTGACGGCATGGACCTAGAAGACTGACAGAGTTTTGCCTATAAATGTGGCTCCTGTCAGTAACTTTGCCATGAAGTTAGACTCTCAAAAAGGCTAAGACATGGGGTGGAGCCAGCAACCACTGCAGCTTTAATCCTAGTTATATTGCCTTGCAGATAAAGGACTCATGTCATCAGAAAAAGATAGAGATGTATAATAAAGACAGATTCAAACAAAAACACCCCACCTCTAAACAGTTTACAGTGTTTTTAAAAATAAAATAGGCTTGGGTGAGAAAAGGAAAAAGAAGAGAAAGTACTTTAAAAAGGAAATAAAGTAGTCAGGTGTGGTAGCACATGCCTTTAATCTCAGAATTTGTGAGAGCAGAGACAAGCAGATGTCTGTGATATCGAGGCCCAACCAAACTACAGAGTGAGTTCCAGGACAGTCAAAGATACACAGAGAAACTTTTATAGTAACAAATCTGCTGGCCTGCCCCGTCACCTGTGTACCCTGTTGCTTTAAGACATAAGCCCTTCCCACTCCTAATCGCCTCCCTCTCACCGAAGCAAGCAGATCTCATCCCTCCTACATGTCTTTCTCTCTGTGTCTGTTCTTCTTTTGAAGAAGAAGCTTCTGCCTCTTCTTTTCCCTCCCCATTTCTTCTCTTTCTCTATCCTGGTCTTTCTCTCCCTCCTCTCTCACTTTGTCTCCCCTCCATAACCGCTTATACTCACATCCTTCTTAATACTAAATAAACTCTATACCCAAACTCTCTCTGCATGGCCTATCTGCTTGTCTCTTACCTGCCATGGCCTTGATCACTCACACCATGAATCATAGCATTGGAACGTGACTCAGCCAGACTCTCTCCATATTCCTTCCTACCAGCAGGCTGGGGCACACAGGAATCCTGGATCTGGAAACCTTTATAACTTCTAGTGTCTATTCTATCACTGCACAGTTTTTAAGGTTCCTTTCTCCAAGTCAGGTTTCCCTCTCATTCATCTCTTCATGGCTGAAGACTGAGATTTCGTGTTGTGTCTTAGACTGTAGTCCCTCAGCCACTCAGAAAGTTTCAAGTTCCCACCCTCTGTGTTGTAGAGCCTGATGGTGGCTTGACCAATCTGCTTGATGTCCACATTATTTCAGGGATGCCTGAAATATTTGCTTGTGGATCTTGCATCTCGTCTCTCACTCAGATCTAGAAAATGGCCTACAAACCCCTTTAAAATAACCTAAAGTGGCTACCTACTGGCAGACTGAAACATGAGAGCATTTTAATTTCTGTCAGTGAACAGGCAGATGGAAAATTTCTATCCAGCCATGTTAGGCTCTATCCCACCAGCATCTTATGCCCAACTGCTTTTCTTGTTTCTGGCCTGCCTCCCACCACAGCTAAGCTTATCCGATCCCCTTTCTCTGTAGCATGGGCTACTACTGCTGGTCCCAGAAAAACTGGTTGATGGTGGCTACTCCAGTCCCAGGCCTCACTGTCAATGGCTGCTGCCACCAGGCTGGCTTACTTTTTTTGTATACTTCATATATGAAAGAATGTGTAAATGGTGGGGCACACAGATGGGATTATGTTTTAAATGTATGTTCTACAAGCCTTCTATGTCTCTCTTATTATTTGTATCTGTTTAAAATTCCCACTGAGGCTATGAAAACATGTGGTTTCTCCAGAACACAAGACTACTGTCATCTTGACTAAGGGCAAGTCAGATAACCAGGTCACCATCTTTACTGAAGTTGTCCTTGCGTCATCTTGCCATTTATTTACATTTTTGTCTCTAAATTCCACTTACTGACTCTCTTACATGTGTGTTTTACTCAGTAGCATGCTTTTGATAGGGCCCACCAGAGAATCCACTTCACCCAACTCCTGTTTAAAATATGTGTGTGTGTGTGTGCATGCATGTGATTTTTGATTTAACTTTATGTGTGAAAATAAGTTAGCTTTAACTCTGTATGTGTATATGTGGATGAAGCTTAATTAAACTGCATATATTTGTACATGTACTTACTGCTAAAAAATGTTTTATGTAGTCCCAGTATGAGACTAATAAAACAATAAGTCTCAAATATATTAAGTTGTTATGTACTTTTAAATTTGTTATAACATACTGTATATGTAATACTACTCTGCTCTAAAATATATTAAGCTATTCTTCACTATTGTCAGTTTTATTGTTAAGCTTCTATTGCTAACAGTTTTTGTTCCTTGTCTTTCACAAGTATAAATCTTACCTGTTAAGTTAAAAAACCAGTATAGTCAAACTTAGACCCAGATCTCCAGGCAGATCCTATACTGTAGTAATAATGTTAAATATATAGCGGATAAACAGCCCTCAAGTGCTCAGAGATCTGTGGAATGTGGCATTTAAATGTTTCGTTATTAAAAGACTTTACATAACAAAGAGACAAATTGGCTCCTAGCAGTAGAACCCAATTTCTTCCAAACAAGACACAAGACAGATGGGCACAGAACAATGTCCATTCACAATCTGCTTCATCAAGTGAAAGTGCTAACCATTGGAAAAAACTGCTTTTCTTCTTAACTTCTGAAGAACTCCAGACAGTGTACAGAATTGACTGGAACTGACTCCTAGCCACTTAATGCAAGGTTGGCTTTTCTTTCTACAGATTCCTAACACAGGATCTTCTTAAGTCTGGCAAGCCATGTGTTAACAGAAGTAGAATATAGTTCTAAAAGCTCCTGCACTCAATGGCCATTGAAGACGCTGATGAGTAGCTCTAGGTAGCTCTCTACCCATCTTTCTCTCTCTGTTTTGAAAAAAAAAACAGTAATATGCTGTAGGAGAATGCTCTTGTATACTGTAAAGATTTGTGACTCATATTGATTAAATAAAGTGCTGATTGGCCAGGAACCAAGCAGTAAGTATAGGCAGGGCAACCAGACTAGAAGAATTCTGTGAAGAGAAAGGGGAGAGATACAATGGCAAACAAGACACAGAGGAAACAAGATGAGAATACTGCACTGAGAAAAAGGACCAAGCCATGTGGCTAAACACAGGCAATAATTATGGCTTAATTTAAGATATAAGAGCTAGTTAACAAGCCAGGCGGTGGTGGCGCATGCCTTTAATCCCAGCACTTGGGAGGCAGAGGCCGGCAGATCTTTGTGAGTTCGAGACCAGCCTGGTCTACAAGAGCTAGTTCCAGGACAGGCTCCAAAGCCACAGAGAAACCCTGTCTCNCCAGCCTGGTCTACAAGAGCTAGTTCCAGGACAGGCTCCAAAGCCACAGAGAAACCCTGTCTCGAAAAACCAAAAAAAAAAAACAAAACAAAACAGCTAGTTGACAATAATTCTGAGCTAGTAGGCCAAACCGTTTAGAATTAATATAAGTCTCTATGTGTTTCTTTGAAACTGAATACCTGTGGGTCCAGTCAGAAGAGAAATTTTTGTTTAAAAGCTGTAGTTTATGGCACAATTGAGCATCTTTTGGATATATATACTGAAAAGTGGTATTACTGGGTCTTGAAGAAGGTTGTTTCCTAATTTTCTGAGAAATTGCCACACTGACATCCAAAGGGGCAGTACCAGCTTGCATTCCCATCAGCAATATTCTTCCTTTTATCCCACAACCTCTCCGCTGTAAGTCGTCACCATGTGCTCAACTATGTTCATAACAGTATTTTTTGTCATAGCCAGAACCTGAAAACAATCTAAATGCCCCTCGACCGAAGAATGGATAAGGAAAATGTGGTACATTTACACAATGGAGTACTACACAACAGAAAAAAATAACGACATCTTGAATTTTGCAGGCAAATGGATGGAGCTAGAAAACATCATTTTGAATGGGGTAACCCCGACACAGAAAGACAATTATCATTTGTACTCACTCATAAGTGGTTTTTAAAATAAAGCAAAAAAAAAACAAGTCCACAAATCACAAACCCAGATAACTTAGACAACAATGAGGACCCTAAGAAAGATATACATAGATCTAATGTAAATGGGAAGTTGAAAAAGACAAGATCTCCTGAGTAAATTGTGAGCATAGGGACCTAGGGAGAGGATTGAAGGAGAAGGGAGAGGCAGGGAGGGGAACAGAAAAATGTAGAGCTCAATAGAAATAAAAAACATCTATAGTTTAGGAAATTAATGTTTCCATTTAACAACCAATTTACTCTAATACTCCTCTGTATTTGATTAAATATCTGGATTTAAGATAGAGGGAACAGTATTTTTTTTCAAAACTTTAAATAATAATTTTGAGATTTTCATGCAAGGACTAGGTCTATCTTTATTAGACTGTAACTCCTTAAAAATGACCATAGCATCAAGATTGAAAGGATATTTGGTATGCATAAATTCACAGATTTAATTTTTTTTACAACTTGGAGATGAGACACTGATGTGGGATTTTCCCTCTGTATGCTGTGATTACCACTGATAAATAAAGGAACTGCTTTGGGCCTATTGCAGAGCTATAGGGGAACAGAGCTAGGTGGGGTAAACTAAGCTGAATGCTGGGAAAAAGGAAGTAGAATCAAGAGAAGCCACTGCCAGGGATGGACTTGCTGAAACTTTTCTGGTAGGCCACGACCTGGTGATGATGCACAGATTAATGGAGATGGGTTAAATTCAGATGTAAGAGTTAGCCAATAAGAAACTAAAGCTAATGGGACCTGCAGTGATTTCATAATATTGTTTCTGTGTGATTTTTCAGGAGATATGCTACAGGGAACCAACAAGCAGCCTCCTCCAACAAGATACTGCAAAGCTTCATTGGGTAAAATAAGTTTTTCTTTGCCTGTTACGTTTTTAAAAGAAAATAATGACATTTTGCCAGGGTTTCACTTGTGATTTGTCATCTTAAAATATTGCAACATATAAGCTTAATTAGGCTCAGAGATATTATAAGTAACAGTTTTGAAATATATTAAAACAGTACTATTGAATTCTCTCATGATAAAAAAAAACCAAAAATTAATAAATTGTGTCACTGTATCTTAAGAAGGGCATAATACTAGGATGGACATCCTGGTGAATGCCAATAATCTTAGCACTCTGGTAGAAGACATTGAAGGTTATTAGTTCCAAGTTAAATCTTAGATAGATAGTGAGACACATTTTCCAAAAAGATAAAAAACCTTTTAATAATGGTAAAGGTACTTTCATTCTATGAAGATATGAAGTCTTTATAAAACTAATAAGGGCACTGGTTATTTATTCCTTCAATGAGTGCATTTGTTTGCCTTGCTTTCAGTAAATTCATTTACATATATAGAACATTTTTGTTTCTGCTATAAAGTGTGAAGTTAAGCCACATTTACATATTTACAGTAACATATGATGAATTTGTCTCTTTTAGCATATCCATCTATTCACTTAAAGAATCTCTGTAAGTTCAAACATGAAATTTTACTTTTAAATATGGGATTTTAATTACCTTTGATGACAATTATTCATCTTTTTAAATAATTCACTTATTAGTTTTAAAATTCTAAATTAATTGGCAATAACTAAAACAGGACATTTTTAGCCTGCTGAAGTTTTCATTCAACCCAGCCAAAATGTTAAATAGAAATGGCTACTTTTGATTTCTTTCAGGGGACAGTCAAAACCATATACTCTGAGAGATTAAAACAAATTTGCTTTCAATTTCCCTATGTATCTATATTCAGAAAACTTCATCCATACTAAAAACACATCTTTCCTTTATTTTATTCCCATTAGACTTCAGGTTCAAAGACTACTAATAAAAATTTTAGTGTGGGGACAAATATAATAAATTTTGATAATAAAAGAAGATGCAAGATAATTAGTCAATAGTTCTTTACTCTTTCCAACTAAAATAGGATACATTAGTAAGCGATGAGATAAAAGAAGAAATAAAACTCACACATAATCAGGTGTTACCCATTTAAATTTCTTAACATAGGATGCATCGATTTTAAACTGCTAAGCAAATATACTTCTAAAAACCATTAGAATTTTAATGACAGGATATTTCTTTTTTATGAATTACAAGGCATACAGGAAAAAGAAAGGTTTTCCTGGATACATGACAATGCAGTCAAAACAGTGCAGACTGTATCCATTAGGAAATTTACCTTTCTGTTTTCATCTAGTTTCTGTTCCTTTACTGAGTACTTTTTACTTATTACCTTGCAATAATTTTCTTAGTAATCTAGACCCTAGAGATGATCCAAAAGAATTATTGACCACCTTGTCTGAGACTGAGAGTTTTCTGACTTCACTAGCATAGAAGATATTTGCTGACTTGACTAGTTGAGGATGCAGCTTTGGCAATGCGTTTTCTTTTCTGTTTTGTCATAATTCATTAATGTGAAATGAAATTCAGTAATACCTGTACACCAGGAATAAAAATAGCTTTTATCTTTTCTTGGAGGGCATGGGTAGTATACAATTATGTTTCTTTTCATATAAGAGCTGTGAGAGCAATTATGATGTATGACTATATGTTTGTGTGCACACATGTGTGTATGGATGTAGAAGAGAAAGAAGAGCAAGGATCTTTAAAGAACAATCAGTGAATATACACTAATGCACTAACACTTGGATTCTATTTGTATTTTATTTAATGGATTATTATGAGGCATAGCATTAAGCACATATGCTGTAAATGCTGGTATAGTAAATAATTTCAACTATCTATTAATATAAATAATTTATTTTAAAACATTCCTATATTTCATCATCAATTATTTTAATTCATCAAGGAACTTATTCTGCCGTGGTTATTCATTTAACATATTTGTGAGAACTTCATTTCCAAAGTGTGATCAATAGACTACCATCATGAATATCACGTAGGGAGTTGTTAAGAAACATAACTTGAAAGCCAGGTGTGGTGGTCCACACCTTTAATCCCAGCACTCAAGAGGCAGCCGGAGGGAGATCTCTGTGAGTTTAAAACCATCCTGTTGTACAGAGAGAGTTTCAATGCATACTCCAGAGCTACACAGAGAATCCCTGTACTGAATCAAAAAAGACAAAAGTCTAAAAATCCCATAACCTTACTCATGCCACTTACTGACTTGATTTTACTTTTATGAAGATATCAATGCAGTTTTATATCAATGTAAGGTGAAAAACTATAAAATAAATCCTTCCTGAAAGAAAAAGTATTTTAAATTATAGAATAAATATGTACATCAAATATAGTTATATATGTTTATTTATCACAATACTTGGGAATCCCTGCTTCCAGCATAATAATTTTAAGGACAAACTCAAATAAAATAAAAAACTTAGATAAAGGAATATTAAATGTCACACTAATGGGCCAAAGCATTTTTAAGAAGAAAAAGGTGAGATTTTTAATTTAGGCAACTGCCCTCAACTACTTTAGAAATGCTTTTCTTCATAACTACTTATGGAATCATATATATTATGGAATTAATTGAGTTATTTTTTGATTAAAAATTAACACAGGAATAGAAGAGACTGAAATATTTGTATCTCCTAAATTATAATGTATTTTAAATATATTTTTCAAAATTGTCATCAAAGAGAAGGTTTCTTTGGCAGTACATTTAAAGGAAATTCTGCTATATATGAAGATACACTTTTGTAAAGACAGTTTGAATTTTACATTAGGTGTGACATGTGTTACTAGTTGTGCCTATTCAGTGGACTCTCAATCTCTGCATTCTAGTTCACCCTATATTGAATAAAAATATATAGACAGACTTTATTCTTTTTGGTATTATGGGAGCATTCTAGTTTAAAAGTTTTTTGTTTTTGTTATGTTCTTTACTTAGCTGTAGATAGCATTCTTTCAAATCTATAGGGAATTTTGAAGAGTTAGGTATTGAATTGGGCTCAGTGTGTTTAAGATCTTTCTCCATGGTATTTGGATGTCAGATATTATATTTTAGAAACCACGCAGTTATGTAAAACTGAAATGTGAAAGGAAGACATAACAGTTTAATACAATGGATTTTTTAATTAGGATTTCAATATTTTGATTTCATTCTATTTTAGTCCTGAAAATCTAATTTTTTTACTTGAGAAAATATTTTGTGCATTTTCCATGGTTTTCTGTTTGGTAATTCTTCAAAAGTCAACATTATGACTAGAGTTAATCATTATACTAAAAAACATGTCCAATGGTATAATATTTATTAGAGTATAGGTTTTTGACATAGCTTTTATAGAACGTTGTCTGTGGGAAAATAAACAGACAGCTAAAGAAAATTTTATCATTGATCCAATAATGAACGTGGTCTCTGTTGTGCTGTATTTCATAAATATCTTTAAGGAGTGTTACATTTGTGCTAATTCAGCTTAAATCAATCAACTTGATCAAGCTGGAGTAATCAAGAAGAGAAAGCTTCAACTGACAAAATGCCTCTACCATACTAGCTTATTAACAAGCTTTTGGTGCATTTCATTTGGTTGATTAATAAATAAATAAATTGCATTTTTTTTTTACTTTTGGTATTAAAATAAAATTATACCCTTTTCACCTTTCTTTTTTCCTTTAAACCCACCCATTTACACCTCCTTACTCATTTTCACATTTATAGCCTTCCTCTTTTTATTAATTATTTTTACATGAATAGACTTAGATTAGATGTATATGATGTACGTGCATATGTATAGGCATGTGTAGCCAAATATTTCCTCTGTTCTGCTGGTTCAGTTTTTTCTCCTGCCTGCTGGTTCCCTCAGCTTCTTATAAAATAATCATTCAGATGTTTAATTTCAATTATAATTCATTGCTGATTGCTCATGCTTACTACTGGCTAGCTCTTACATGTAAATCAGCCCCTTTCTAATAATCTGTGTTTGCTAGGTATCTTCATGACAGTATCTTCTCTAGGATGTCTTGTTGCTCCAGAAACTTCTTTATTTTTCCTCTCAACCCTGCCCTTCTTTACCTACATCTCTGGTTGGTTTCTTGCCTCGTTACATTCTATCCTTCCATGGGCCAAAACAAGTGTAATCATCAACTAATAAAGCAAAATGTATTTATGGTGTAGGAAGTCTTATAGCTTGTTGCTACCTATCGACTGAGGCATGGCCTCTTAGACCATATATGCTGATGCAGAGCCTGTGTCTGCCCATTCTCTGTTCTCCGTTCAAGCAGAGAATTCTGATTTGTTAGTTTACCCCTAAATAAATAATCATCTATTCCTCAATTCAAAAAGGGGAGGGAGATTGGATGGGATAATAGATTGGTATGAGCTTACTCACACTAATAATAATAGTGAGTAATAGAGTGAACACTGTGAATTACTATTAATAGACAATTACATTGGTATAGATTTTTTTGTATATTGACACAAAGTTAAATAATATTTAATATTGTATTCATGCATGCTTCTACCTCTGCTTAATACATTTTTTATATATTGATATATATTTATTATATAGCAATGTACATTTTACCTATGATCAAGATGCTTAAACATTGTTTACACTTGTAGGTCATTGTCCTCATTTATTGTACAGTTGTTTATTGTCTTAGTCTTTAAGTTAGATAGGTATTAAGAATTATAGATCAATAGTCATCTATGTTTGTCATACTTATAGTTAGACTAACCAGGATCTTTAGATGCATAGAGATTATATTCTGCATAGATAGGTAATCTTCTACCACTTCAAAGAGCTACAGAAAATGGCATTTAAATAACTTAGGGTTCAGCTGAAGTGAGACACAATTGCTCCTGGCAGCAGCAATCTATTCTCAAGAGAATGTTGACCACAGAAGACACTCCATTTGGAGCTTGTTTTCTTTTTGGCAAAACTTGTGTTTGGGCAAAGAAATGCCATGAGTCAACCACTAACAAGGTAATAGTATCTGGAAATGGGTAAGCCAGACTGTCAAATATTGCCAAGGCAGGGTAAGATGGTTTTGAAATTTTCCTGCCTTTGAAAATGGTCTGTCAGTTATTCTAGGCCTTAGCCAAAGTTGGTTGGTTCAACGTTGCAAATGAGTCTTTGGGTGATTGCCTAGGTAGCCAGTTATCTCTATCATTTGTTGCATATTTTGGAAGTTGCCTGATTGTACTTCCTGCTTACTCAAGTAATATTATTTCCCTTCTTAGACCTTTGATGAGGTTGAAGACTAGATAATTATAATTATTTTTTCTCATGACTTGGGCAAGTTATATATCTTACAAGACTTAAACTTTGTTAGGATAGGATATTTGTTCTTATTGTATATAATTTTGTATTAGGCTTAGAACTCTCTTATTTAAACAAAAGTGGAAGGTGCTATAGGAAGTCTTACCATCCTACTGGGTTTACCATTCTACTGGGGTGTGGCCTCTTAAACCATATATGCTGATGCAGAGCCTGCATCTGCACCTTCTCTTTTCCCCCAGCTGCTCTTTCAGATTGCTGGATTGATCTCTGTTCACCATTCAAGCAGAAAATTCTGATTTTTGAATTTACCCCTAAGTACATAACCATCTATTCCTCAATTCTGAGCTAATGTGGGATTTCTTTTAAGCATCTGTTCCACATATTTGTAATATACACAAGGACATCCCACACCAGGTATGTATGAAAATATGTAAACATATGTGCATATATATTCCAAACATAATCTGCTCTGTCTTCTATATGTTACTTATATGTGTGTTTTCACTGTTTATTATATGGCACTGGATAACTGCTATTTTTCCTTGGAAGTACTATTTATATCACTCTTAGAATTCTTTATTGTCTGTAATTCTTTTGTACCATACATGTGAATGACCCCTGACAACTGCAGGAGTTGCCACCCTAGAATGGTGACTCTCGATTTTATAGAAAGACATTTGGAGCAAGTTATGAAAAAAGTCTGTAAACAGCACTTCTCCATGCACTCTGCATCAGTTCCCACATCCAGATTTTTAACTTGAGCTTCTGTACAGGCTTTATCACAGAAATAGAAACACTAATTAAGACAGTATAATTTCAACAACTTTAAAATAAACTTCTTAAATTTAATGTCACCTTTATAATGCAAAATGAAAGCAGTTTAGAATTAATTACAAGAGACATTCAAAACAAAAGAAGAGTTGAACATAGAGCAAAATGAATAGTCAGTATATTCAGAGATTTTCTCCCTAATATTATATTTAATTTTACAACACAGAAAAATATAAATTCTAAATTTATTAATAATTGCAAGTTATTTTGAAGTAGTGCAGAATAGTCCAATGATTGCAAAGGTTCAGTATTATTTCAGTGTTTTCTTTAAAAATTACATTACTTATCTCTAATGTCATTTCAGAAAGAGCAAATTATATTGGTTTTTAAATTATGTAAGATTCTAAATGAGAAACTTTGCTTGAATCAGGGCCTTCTACATGCACAAAGTTCTCCATATATGTATATTACCATACATCCTTAGGGTCGTGATAACTATTTAAATTTTATTCTAGTTTACTCACAATGAGTTCATTCATTTAAAATGCAAATAGTAGGTGCTTATAAACAATAGTATCTTTGAATGTAGAAAATGATAAACATCAGATCTTAGTTGAGGACCTTTAACTGTTGATTAAAAGGTCTAAATCTTGATTTAATTTTTGTATATGGTACCTATCCATATAATCATCAATTTCTTTTTCATTTTCCAGTTTGGTGTAGTACAAGAATTTGGAGTATGATCTAATGATTCTCTAGATATCTTTGGTGTCTGTTGTTAAATCAAGATCAGGTGAATAATCTAAATAGACCTATAACTTGCAAGGAAATAGAAGTAGTCATAAAAAGCCTCTCAAGACAAAAAAGTCTAGACCTGGATGGTTTCAGAGCAGAATTTTACCAGAAATTCAAAAATGAGCTAATAATATACTCTTCAAAGTGTTCAACATAATATAAACAAAAGGAACATTGGCTATCTCTTTTTATGAAGATACAATTACCCTAATACCAAAACAACAGACTCAGCAAAGAAAAAGAATTACAAACCAATCTCACTCTCATGAACATAGATACAAAAATACTCAACAAAATACTGGCCAACTGGATCTAAAACCACATCAAAAAATCATCCACCGTGCTCAAGTTGGCTTCATCTCAGAGATGAAGAAGTGGTTCAACACATGAAAATCTATCAATGTAATCTACCACATAAATAAACTGAAAGAAAAAACCATATTATCATCTCATTAAATGCTGAAAAAGCATTAGACAAAATCCAACACCCCTTCATTATAAAGGTCCTAGAGAAATCAGGGATACAAGGAACATATATAAACATAATAAAAGCAATATACAGCAAGCCAGCAGCCAATATCAATTTAAATGGAGTGAAAACCAAATTGATTCCACTAAAATCATGAACAAGACAAGGCTGTCAATTCTCTGCATATCTATTCAAAATAGTAGTTGATGTTCTGGATAGAGCAAAAAGACAACAAAAGGAGATTAAGTTGATTAAAGTTGGAAAGGAAAAATTCACACTTTTGCTATTTGAAGATGATATGATAGTATACATATGTGACCCCCCAAACTCTACTAGAGAATTCCTAAAGCTGATAAATACTTTCAGTAATGTAGAAGGATACAAAATAAACTTTAAAAAAATCAGTTTCCCTCCTGTATACAAATGATAAAAAAGCTGAGAAAGTAATCAGAGAAACATCAGCCTTCAAAATATTCACAAATAACATAAAACATATCTTGGAATAACACTAACCAAAGAAATGAAAGACCTGTTTGACAAGAACTTTACATCTTTGAAAAATGAAATTTAAGAAGATACCTGAAAGTGAAAACTCTTCCATGCTCTTGGATAGGTAGGATCAACATAATAAAAATGGCAATCCTACCAAAAGCAATCAATAGAGTTCATGCAATCCTGATTAAAATCCCAACAAAATTCTTCACAGATTTTGAAAGAACAATACTCAATTTCATATGGAAAAACAAAATCCAGGATATCCAACACAATCCTGTGTTATAAAGGAACTTCCAGAGGAATCAACATCCCTGACATCAAGCTCCATTATAGAGCTACAGTAATGAAAACATCTTTGTATTGGCATAAAAATAGACTGGTTGACTAATGGAATATAGTTGAAGACCCGAATATTAATCCAAGTACCTATGAACACCTGATATTTGACAAAGCAGCTAAAATTATACAATGGAGAAAAGAAAGCATCTTCAACAAACGGTACTGTCATAACTGTATG
Source organism: Dicrostonyx torquatus (assembly GCA_028555095.1). Classification (NCBI taxonomy): domain Eukaryota; kingdom Metazoa; phylum Chordata; class Mammalia; order Rodentia; family Cricetidae; genus Dicrostonyx; species Dicrostonyx torquatus. The sequence goes on from JAQHUG010000316.1 coordinate 843,729, forward strand.
TCAACATGGAGAAGAATAAAAATAGATCCATTTCTCTCCCCATGTACAATATGGGAATAAACAGTGAATTCTCAAAAGAAGAATCTCAAATGGCCAAAAGACACTTAATGAAATGTTCAACATCTTTATCCATCATGGGAATGCAAATCAAAATGACTCTGAGATACTATCTTACACCAGTCAGAAAAGATAAGATCAAAACCATCAATGACAGCTTATGCTGAAGAGGATGTGTAGTAAGGGGAACACTCATCCATTGCTGGTAGAAATGCAAACTTGTAGAACCACTCTGAAAATGTGTGTGGTGGTTTTTCAGAAAACTGGGAAACAACCAACCACAGGACCCAGGAAAAACACTCTTGGGCATATAACAAAAGGATGCTCAATCATACAAGAAATTTTTTTCAGTTATATTCATAGCAGCATTATTTGAAAGAGCCATAACCTGGCAACAACCTAGATGCCTATCAACTGAAAAATGGATAAAGAAAATGTGATACATTTACACAATTGAGTACTACTCAGTGATAAAAACAATGACATCTTATAATTGTCATGTAAATAAATGTAACTAGAAAAAAAAATCCTGAGTGAGGTAACCCAGATCCAGAAAGATGAACGTTGTATGTACCTACTCATAAGTGGGTACTAGCTGTAAAACAAAGGATAATGAGCCTATATTCCACAATGGCAGAGAAGCTAAGCAACAAAGTGAACCCTAAGAAAAACACACATAGGTCCAATTGGGAAGTGGAAATAAACAAAATCTCCTGATTAAATTGGAAGCATAGGGGTTAGGGGCAAAGAAGGGAAGGTTTAATGGTATGAGGAAAGGAGAAGTAGGGGGAGTAGAACTTGAGGGAAGGGTACAGTTGAGATGGTGGAAGGACAGAGATGAAGAACAAGGAAAGAGATATTTTGAATTTGCAAGCCATTATTGCTCTAGCAAGAAACCTGGCACTAGAGAAATTCCCAGGAATCCACAAGGATGACTCTAGCTAAGACCTTAAGCAATAGTGGAGAGGGTGCCTGAACTGGCCTTGCCCTGTTGTCCAATTTATTATTGTTTTAAATATCACCATAGAACCTTTATCTAGCAACTGATGGAAACAGTCAGAGACATGCAGTGGAGCACTGACCTGAGTGCCCAAAGTTCAATTGAAAAGTGGGAGGAATGAGAATATGACCAAAGAAGTCAAGATTATGAATGGGATACCCACTGAAACAGTTTACATGAGCTAATGGGAGCTCACCAACTTCAGATAGACAGGGAAGGAGCCAGCACAGGACCAAAACTAGACTCTGAATGTGAGTGACAGTTATATGGTTGTGGCAGACTGTATGGCCACTGACAGTGGCACCAGGATTTATTCCTACTGGTTGTAGTAGCTTTATGGGAATCCATTTTCAATGAATGGATACCTTGCCCAGCCTAGATATAATAGGTAGAGCCTTGAACCCTCACCAAACAATGTACTTTATACTCTCTATAGAATGAATGGAGTGTGGAGTGGAGGGGAAGGTGGAGGGGAATGGGAATGGAGGAGGGACTGGGAACTGTGATTTGTATGTAAAATGAAAAAAAGATATTTATTTAAAAAAATAAATGAAAAATGTCTAAATTTCAGTTCTCTCATTTGCATTATGAAGAGGATATACTAGATGTCATCCAACGTCCCAAAGAGCCTAAAACTTCAAAGTCAATATAAAAGCCAATATTTGCACTTTCACATTTTGGAATTTTTATAGTTATAAAAATAACCCTAAGAGGAGGATCAGCATAATATCTTCATTTTACAGCAAAGGAAAAGGAGGTTACATAATCTATCCAATGCTGCTGAGCTAGTCAACTACAATTCATAAATAAGAGTTCTGTGGTATACATGGTAACTGCCTGAATATTGTGATCTATTTTGTTTTGTGGTGAAAAGATTTTACGAATAGTAATTAAAAAATAAAGAAGTACAATAAAGAACTTTATTTAATTCAATATTGTGAAAGTTTGATTCAGATAGTTATTTACAGAGACTCCATGTGGCTTGCTTGTCTGCCTCCTACATCAGGAGATATGTTTTCCATTTCCTTCTTTCTATCTCTTTCTTTCTGATATTGGGCATTATTCATCATTTTTAGATTATTGTTTAAAAATTTCATACATGTTTATATTATAGTTTGATCAAACACATCCTACTCCATCACTCAAATAACGTTTATTCCCTCCACCATATTTTCTTTCCAACTCCAAACACTGTTTTGTAATAACTCACTGAGTCGACTTAATGCTTTTCATGCATACATGGGTGTCTAATGTTCTTCTCCACCTACCTGCTTGCAGTGTGGATGTTTGTTGAAAATCCATTGGTGATCATGCTAGCAAATTTAAAAGACATGGCTTCTGTCTTATGCTTCTCAATAGCCCTTCTGAAAGCTGCTGTGATTACTCAAGGCCTGTTCTTCCAGTTCCTTATACAATCTAAAGAGTTTCCTGAGATTGAAAAATCTGCAACTAATTTTTAAAAGTAGACTTTAAAGAAATAATGGAAGGTAGATATAAAATCATGAGCTTGTCATAGGTTTGAGGTGATTTTTTTAGGAAAAAATAAATTCTAATGGCTAATTTTATTTGTAATGCTTGAAAGAACATTTTTGTATAAACTAAAACTTTCCCAAAATAACATAAAAATTGGCGTGTAAGATAAATACCATAAAGCTACAGATATGAAGGCAATTTTACCTAGATTATTGATTTAACAGGGGATAAAACTGACTCAGTATACAATTGTCACATATATTTTAGTCTTTGTTGGAAAATTTCAAAATCCAATAAAGATGGAAATTTGAGATTGCAAAGATAACTCTGACAGATTTTCCATAGTTATTTATTATGTAATGGATTTACTGATATACTCACTAAACACTGCATGTTAGTGTGAGCAGTAGTGACAGCTCCAATTTATTTTGCAGTTTAAAAGCATCAAGAAAATTCAAAACACATTGCTGTGGTACTCCTTATTTATTATAAATTATGCATTACATTTATGAAATTTGTATATGGCTAATATTGTTAAGTAGCCTAAGCCACCCATCAGTTGCATTCTGCCTCTCTGGTTGTACTGATTTCCAAAAAAAATTACAAAAAGAAGCAAATGGAAAATTATCTTGTTTAATAATCAAAGAAAAATAAGGAGAAAGAATCAGATAAAAGAAGCAGATGACAGAAGGTCATAAAATGAATAGCTTCTTGGCTTATAAAAAATAGAAACATAAATGTCAAATTAACTTTATTAAATGGTCTAGGTAGTCCAATAACAATTTAGAATCACAGGAAGGATTAATGTGCATAGAAGGCCACTGATTCTCTGACACTGAAGGTGACAATTCAATTTACTGATACTTCAGACCTTATGGCATATGCTTTCTATGGCAGCTGGTGCCAAGTTCCCAGAGTTGTCATTTTCAAACAGAAAAGACAAGATAAGAGATTACTTTATTTACAGGGGCCTGCTTTTGAGTGATAAACTTCCACCTAATTCATATTAGATTTATGATACTAAAGATAATGCTCATCTTCCATGCTGTCATTAAAATGGAATGCTGCTATTATTTTTACGTTTTCAACTTTAAACATATATTTCTTTGATCTGTGACCTTTGTAACATTTTTAAGATCATCTCCTGTAGAAAATCCTTCTTTGCTTTCACTAAACCCACATATTACAAATTAAAAACCATTTTTCAATTGATATTCATTGTTACTACATTTTATTTTCACTAAGGGAAGTAAAAGATGATAGATCATTCATTAAAATATTTATTTTGCCCAACTGAGATAACATGCCCTTATTCTAAGCACTCAATAGACAGAGGTAACAGATCTTTGAGGCCAGCCTGTTATACAGAGAAAGCTTTAGGACAAGTAGGGCTATAAACAGAAACCCTGTTGACCCTCCACATACAAAGAACCTAAAGATATCCATTTTATCTACGTTTTATTATATACTACATTTTAAACAAACTTCCATGGAAAGGAACTGACATAACACATACACCTCAATTGGTAAAATTTCTACATCTTCCTAAGTAAATTGAACTTAAAAGAATCTATGACTGTCACATGTCAATTACTCTCTCTAAGCAACAAAAAATAAGTTTCTTATATGTTTTTAGTATAACACTATTACTATATAACAGACCCTAAAATAAGTCAGCAGTAATAAATAATATTTATGTTTGCAATATTTTTCTTTTAGAAAAAAGGCTCTGTTTTTATTGTTACCTTAAGATATTATATATGAAATAGTATTTTATCATTCCATTTGATTATAAAGCTGTTCATTCTGTCCTGTTTGCAAACCGAAGAGAAAGAAAACATTTCTTCTGTATAATTATCAAGCCAGAATCACCATGTTCAGTTACTTTATCCAGATACCTAATATCAATGAAAATCTTACCAGTGCATAAAAATTCTCATAGATTTTTCAAATATTTTCACATTTGATGAACTGATTTAAATTATATTTTTTCTCTATAGTAGTAGGTTAAGAATGCAGGTTTTAGGAACATGTGCTCCTTTATAAATGGGTGGGTCCATATCAGTATAAGCCCATACTGAATAAAAATATTCTGTCACAAATTTATTTAATATACCTAAGCTACCAAACATTGTAGATTCACAATGTAGACATAGATTTTCAACATAATGGAATGACTCAGTCATGTTTTTGAAGATTCAGACAACATTATCTCTACCAAGGAAATGACCAAAATGACGTGCTGAAACTTTGCTTATAGGCCACGACCTCATAGTGATTAACAGATTAATAGAAATGGGTTAAATTAAGATGTAAGAATTATCCAATAAGAAGCTAAAACTGATGAGCCAAGCAGTGTTTTAATTAATATTGTTTCTGTGTGGTTATTTTGGTTCTAGGAGGCTGTGATTGAACAAGCAAGCCCTCCTCATACAATGATTGGAGACAAAATATATTAATGAATTAATTTTTAGTCAGTTGATAAAATTTTACACTTAAATATTTTGTTTTCTTGAGGATCAAATGTTATCCACTGAGTGATTTACTTAGTAATATGTTCAGAAAGTTAGGCCTCATGTATGAAATGACCATACACTGTGACAACATGTTTTCAAAGGCACAAGATGTATCATTTTATTGAATGAGAAACATTTATCAAATTAAGATAGCCCTCTATTCATTTTTATGAAAGGGATTTCATTTAGCTAAGGTTGGTCTCAGCATAACTATGAAACTCAAGATGACACTATCACCTGATTATTTTTCCTGTATTGCCAAGGTACCTAGTATTAGTATACCTCACACCTATTTTTTCTCTTTAATTTATGGAAAAAATACCATGAAGATAAGTGGTCAGTAGCTAGTAAACTACAGACCAATCTCAGTCTTTAGATGCCTTTCAACATACCAGTTTCAAAGTACCATTTATTATAACCAGTCAAATTATAATATGTCAGCACTGTGGTGATATCATCTTGTACAAATAAACCTTGTCTGAAGATCAGAGAATGGAGCTAGCCACTAGCTAACCATTGATGTCTAGAGGTATGGACAGATAGACAGAAAGTGAAATGGCTGGGTGCAAAGCAGAAGTGATAAGGTGAGGGGAAACAGAATCTCAGTCTCTTTTCCATAGAGAATTTAAGAAGTAAGGTGGCTGTGGATTTTCTCCATTGTTTCTCTGATCTCTCAGCATTTTCCCCAATATCTGACCCTGGGCTCTTAATATTAAGACCTATTAGAACTTGTGCTACACACCACACTGATACAAATATAATAGCAAAACACATTCCTTATGAGGGGGAAACTCATCTGTACTGCTTTCATATGCCTTCATAAATCTGTAACGTTTCATTGGTATACACTAGTATTACTGCCAATCTCTGAGGTCAGTACAAATTATAAAACCAAGATATGGTTTTATAAAAATAAGATGAAAAATATTTTAATATATTTTTCAAAAATTATATTTTAACAAATTATGCACAGATATGGACAAATGGTCATACACAATGTATTTTCTTAGTATCAAGGGTTCTTAAATCTCTGGACAATCCTACACATGGATATATGAAATACACTGTCAGTTACACTGTGCACTTTAACAATACCATATGATATCTATTTCTATTAGTACATTTTCAGAATGTTCCTTGAAAATACATTATTTATTAAAGTATATATTCCTTCCAATAGCCATTTAAAATCATTTTTTGATGGGCTCTTCATTTGGTGATATTTTTATTAGTTTAGGTAATGTCAAAGAACATGAAAATGGTAAACATAATGTTGTGATGTTAATATAAGAGGAAAGTTGTGGAATGTAGGTTGTTTTTCCAAACACAAAGAAATTTAGATGAGTTTGCCAAGTGACCCTAATATCAAATGCATTAAAAAACCAACTATAATATAAAATACAAAATTTCAGAAAGCTCTCAAATGACACAAGATGTTTTCCTAAAGTTGTTTCCCAAACAAATAAATTAATTGATTCTCATTTTAAAATTTACTGATGTTTGTTATGTTTAGTTATATGTCACTGTTTGTCTGTGTATTTGTGCATGTGAATGAGTGCAGTTGTGGATTGGTGGAAAATGTACTGGAGCTGGAGTCACAGCCAGTTGAGATTCAATGAACTTAACTCAGATATTCTTCATGAACAGTAAGCACTCAATTTCTGAGTTGTTTCTCTAGCCAAACTACTTTCTTTTGTTTTTACAAAGACAAGTTAATATTATTGGCGAAACCTTAAGAAAGGGAACTACATAATTTATTCATACAATCAGTGATTTTTGGTCAGTCTGGGGCTATATAAACAAAATAGTATCAACAAATTCCTCTAGCAAGTTTTGAGAAAAAATTTATTCATAAACACTATATTACTATTTTCGTTAACTTGCAAGGGAATTTAAAAACTATGTGCTCATTTCACCAATTCCTTATCAGGAAAAAATGATTGAGGTTTCAACAAATTTCAGAAATATGTTTAAGCAAAACTTAAAGGAACATTTTAGATTCAGTAGAAGAATAGATTATTATTATAACACAGTAAAAGTAAGCTTCTTTTTCTCACTGTTTTTTAGCGGGTTTCTCAAGACAAGTTTTCTCTGTAGCTTTGGAGCCTGTCCTGGAACTAGCTCTTGTAGACCAGGCTGGCCTCGAACTCACAGAGATGTGCCTTCTTCTGCCTCCCAAGTGCTGGGAATAAAGGCATGCGCCACTGCCGCCCGGCAAAAGTAAGTTTCAAATATTGACCTAATAATATTTAATTTTGTGTACAAATGGAAATCAAACTTAATTAGCTCTAAGCCTCACCTAGGATTATTAAAATATAAGTAACACAAATATATCATTTGTTTGCTAATACTACAGCCAACATCCAGATTAATTTAAAATAAAATCTACTGAACTTTAGCTTGGAAATTTCAATTGTTTCTTCCTGTAGAATAAATTTGAAAAAAAAAGATTCATTGGCCAACATACTAGTTTCATTTTCATCAGAGAAGAAAAGAGGTCAGTCCTAGTAACTGAAAGAAGATTTTGTGTATATACATATAAGATTTATATGTTTCATAGGCCTTATTATGTCAGCTAAAGTCATGTTATTAACACTTGTGTCTTTATTTTTGTTGACATTAGGGACTGAACATTTAAGGCTGCACATTAAATACAAATAAGAAAAACTCATTTCAAGAATACTGAATGAATCTGTAGTTTGAAAATATCTCATTAAATAGGAATAATTAATACAGTAATATCTACTTTTAAATGCTTTATAAATAAATATATACTGTAAAATATAGTATGTATAATATTTTCTATGACTATAAATAAAATCCCATCTTATCTAGTCTAAAAGATTATTTCAGGATTGAATGTTTATTCTGAGTAATCTTATTTGAAAAGGGATTAGTAACAAGAAATATGCAAATGAATCTGTTTTTTCTAACTTATAAAATGATATTTCTTTTACCCCTGCATTCATATTAATCCACAAAATATAATAGAGATATATTTAAAATAAAAAATTCATCTGAGTTCATCAGAATAGTGAATCATTGTAAGAACTCTGCATGATCCCTAGAATGTAAAGGAGGATACATGTATTATCAACGATTACTGAAAATTTATAGTTTTCAAGTTAATATTAGCTTATTATTCTGAGTGTGAAATTGAAAGTATATAATGTAGATATCAGGCATTTAAGACTTTGTGTCTATTATTTACAATAACCTTTAAGCATCTATATTTGCAGAGAGGAAATTTGAAAAATGATGAGGTGTTGTCATTTATTTTGACTCTCAAGATTTATATATAACTTGATGTCTAACCAATATATTTCCCCTAATTTTATCATCATCTAAAGGAAGAGATTAATATATGATGAGAAAGGCTGGAGGGATAGATGCCTCAATGGTTAGGAGAATCAACTGTCCCTGAAGATCTTGTTCATTTACAGCACCCATCTCAGAAGCTCAAAAGAACCTGGTGCCTCAATTCCAGGTGATCAGAACATATTTCTAGTCTCTGCTGCCACTTGAAAAATGTGATATACCTTTTTCAATTTGTTGTAGTTAGATTGTGTGTGTGTGTGTGTGTGTTTCTCTTTGAGAGTCTATTCCCCAGCTCCCAAATAAATAAACAGAAACTTATTCTTACTTAGGAATGCTCTACATTAGCTTGGCTTGTTTTTAGGCAGCTCTTCTAACTTAAATTATCCAATTACTCTTTACTGCAATTTGCCGTTGGGATTTTAAATTTTTCTTTATTTTATATATATTTCATTTTTTTTTACTCCATGTTGACTGGTGCCTGGCATCCTCTTCTCCTCCTTTTTTTTTAACTTCTTACTCTCTTCCCTAGATTTCTCATCCTATTTAGTCTCTCTGCCCACCAGACTGGCCAATTTTACTCTTCTAACTATTGACCTTTCAGCTCTTTACTAGACCATTCAGGAGCATTCAGGTGATTTAGGCAGGCAAAGTAACACAGCTTTACAGAGTTAAATAAATGCAACATAAAAGAATGCAACACATTGTTTCATCATTAACATTAATATAACGTTCATAATTGAATGTTAAAATTTTAAGACTGTTTTTAAATAATTCTCTTTCCTCTCCCTTGACTCCTCCCAATCTTTCCTAACTCTCTACCAACCCAACACAACTTAATTTCCTTTTCTGTCTCTTAGTAAAAGGAAACTAACTCAAATAAGCAAACCAAAACATAATTAAACAAAAAGTACAGAAACCAAAAAGAACACATAAATACATACATTGAGATCATTTTGTGGGGACAAATTACTTCTGGGAATGGAGACTAACCTGCAATGTGGTTGATACAAAGAGACTTTTCCACAAGATAAACATTGATTTTTCCTTTTCCCAGTAGGTATCAATTGTAAGCAGCTTCTTGCTTAAGCGTGAGACTTTTAAACAATGACATGACACAGAAATGTGATGATAGTTTATTTTTGAAATCCTCAGTCTAATATCCTCTCACTGGAGTTAAATTCTTATTTCTTCTGAAATACTTAGAAATTATTTTATCTCTATTAAGACACAAAAAGATATAAAATAACATAAAAATTAGGTATAATTTATTATGCTTACAAATTAAGTAAATGAGAAGAGATGGAAATTGTACATAAAGATATGCAAAAATGTAAATTTCCTACCTGTGCCTAAACAAAATGACTGTTATAATTTTCCTAGAAAATTATCTTTAGAGCATATGCTATCCTGTATTTCAAATACTATCAGCTGCTGTATATATGTCATCCACCTTATTAGGCTTACCTTTTATGAATATACTACCAGTCATAGTAACATGACTAGTTTAACCTTATAATTAAAGCTATGAAAACCTAATTCACAAACAGAATTAATCTATTTCTATTGAGGAACTAGGAAAGAATCACTTACTAGATTCAGGATCAGAGTTACCATCTCCTTCAGTGCGGTTGTTTGGAGCGCCATGATCAAAGTACTCTTCCTGAGGATATCCAAGAGGCAGGGCGTGGGATGTGCTGGGAAGGCTGCCTGCATCATGGTCTCCTAATCCACCATCATTGATGCTTTCCTGAGAGCCTTCTGGTAGGTGAAATGTGACACGTCGCTGGGACTGAAAGGAAAAAGAAATTATAGGGTTTCAACAAAGTTCTGAATAATTGCTTAATTTGTCCAATTTATAAAATGTATTATTTCATCAATCTGTTAAAACCACATAAAATTATCTTGCACTGTGAAAATTTTCAGACATTTTTTTAAGCAGGCAGATCTGTTTTCAAACCAGTTTACATAGCAGCAGTGTTGCCTTTATTATATTTCTAAATAGAGCAGATCCAAAAGAGGCAAGAACAGAAATATATTTTAAGCATAAGAGCCTGTTGGAGTTTATGCTATTTGAGCAGGCTACAAATTTTTGACCATCATTTTAATATAGAGTCACTTAGTAGTATTTGACAAAATTCACCTTTTGAATAGCAAGAATAAATAAATATGACACAGCATTGTAGCATTTCTCTGAGATTCCAGTGAACTAAAACAATGGTGACTTTATTTAATATTATCTATTTTAAAAGTGAATTTTTATCTTTTAGAATAATCTATTGGCCAGGATTTTTTTTTAGAATTCATCTAGTTTTATTCTATTCTATAAAATCACAAATATCCACATGTTGTATAGAGAGAGCCTGCTGTTTGTCCTGGCCACCTGGCTAGCTTACACCAAAATAAGCACACAGAAAGTGTATTAATTTAAACATTGCCTGAAACAATAGCTCTAGCTTCTTATTGGCTAACTCTTACATCTTAATTTAACCCCTTTCTATTAATCTATATATCACCACGAGGTCATGGCCTACCAGAAAATTCTCAGCATGTCTGTCTCTCGTGGCAAGTCCATAGCGTCTCTCTCCTGGCTCTGCTTTCTTCCTCCCAGAATTTAGTTCTGTCTTTTCCACCTACCTAAGTTCTGCCCTATCAACTAAGCCAAGGCAGTTTCTTTATTCATTAACCAATGAAAGCAACACACAAACAGAAGGACCTCCTACACCAGCCACATATTATTGATAACTGTTATTGACAATTATAAAGAGAAACTAAAAGAATTATTTTAAGTACTAATAACAGCAGAATACAAAATGGCTAAATAAGTTATGTTACTTTGGGAAAAAGTTTCTGCTTTTATTTTCACAGGAAAAAGTTTCTGCTTTTATTTTCACAGGAAAGGAGAAGCTGTGGATTCGTTTTCAGGTAATAAAAACCAGGTTTGATCAAGGAAGGCCCCCCTAAAAAATCTCTGATAGAAGCAGATGGCCCAGATGATCCAGCATCTCAGAGTGGCTCTATTGCAGTTTACTCTGAGTTCTACGTGCAGAACAGCTTCAAAGTGATTGGTTGAGGTGATCCAGCCTCACAGAGTACTCAAGTCAGGATAAGACCAAAATCCTAAATTTTCTCAGGGTCCTCTAAAGATTGTCAGCACTCCCAATCATCAGCATATAGCCTAGAAAACTATGCCCACATCCCCCCCCAAATGGAATATCGATGTTTGTCTTTGTTTAGAGTGTTGGTTACAAGTTTTTGCATAATGATAAGGAAAAAAAGCTGAAGAAAGGAGATTAGATTCAGGTTTGTTTGTTTTTTTTGAATAGAACAAAAACAGAAAATGCTGTGGGATAATATTCTTGTATATTGTAAACATTTATCATTCGTACTGGTTTAATAAAACAGTAAAAATGATTGCCCAGAAGCCCAGGAGAAAGTATAAGTGGGGTGACCAGACTAGGAGAATTCTGGGAAGAGGAAAGACAAAGACAAAGTCTTATGCTACCATACACAGTCTCTGCAAGTCATATGCAAAAGAAACAAGATGAGAATGCCTTACTGAGAACAGATACCAAGCTACATGGCTAAAAATAGATAAGTATTATGGGTTAATTTGAGTTGTAAGAGCTAGTTAATAACTTTAGTCATAGCACTAGGGAGGTGGAGGCAGACAGATATCTGTGAGTGGGAAGCCAGCCTGATCTACATATCTTGTCCTAGACTTGGAAGGGCTACAAAGTGTTGAGTGTGGTTCTGTTCATACATCATCATCATTACCATAATCATCATCATCTATTTTAACAATGAAATAAAGAAGAGTTCAGGGAAATATTGTGATTTTTGCACTTTTTTACGGTGTATGTGTTATTGCAAGAATAAGTTGTAGATAATGAGATTGGATGTTATAAGATTAAACTATGATATACTTTTTAGGATCTATGCATTACTCCAGTAAACTTTTTAAAAAGGTGGAATGTTTCTTGGATTTTGCCCATTTACTACCATATTTCTGCTATTCATTATATTTATAGGGCACAGTTCATGAAATAGAGAAAAGAAAGACTTCAGGTCTTTAATAATAATTATTATAAAGGCATAATCTAAATATCAGACTGATTTTTATTTTCATATTCATCACTTCCATTACATTTCATCAAAGTAGAGGAAGGTAATGAATTCCATGTATATGAATAACCTATATTTCATCACCTGTGAGTTATGCTTTTATTTATTAATACTAAAGTTATTTAGTAGGAGTTCATTGAAATAAATAACAATGTTGTATTCTTAAAAGTACAGAGTTTTATAATCGTATGTAAAACGCATAGCTGTTGAAAATTTGAAGTTTAAAGGCACTATATGAGCCTTAATTTTATATTTATTTATTTACATATTTATTATTCTCTCAAATAATACATTCTAATCAAAGTTTACTCTCTTTCCTCTTCTCCTACTCCCTCCCCTTACCTTCCTTTCCTCTCCAGGTCCACTTTTCTGTTTCTTTGAGGGTATGTGACTAGTATTATTAACTTATTAAGCCTTGATAGTCTTATAATCAAAAAATGTTCTCAGGTCGTTGAATGTGTTAAGAAATTCCTTGAAAACAGAAGGTAGACTCTGGCTAGGCAGTTTAAAATAGAAGATTCCACAAAGAAAAGTACATGGTTTATTTCCTAGTTAAAGGCTAAAAATTTTCCTTGAACATCTTAATAGTAAATGCTGCCAACATTTTTGTGGGTTCTGACCTCTTCCCTGGTGAGTAAATAATTCAAGGTGACCTTTTCAGAGGGAGTAACGTTATGAGGGGTAGAGTAAGCAAGAGATACAATATTCCAATTGTGTTTGTTAAAGAACCCCCACAGGATGTCAGAGACAACTTCAGCCATGCAGAAACATAGGCATAATTATTGGTTCTTTAATGAGCTACTGTACGTTTCATTTCTAGAATGCTCAACCCTCGAGCAGAAAATTTCATGGCCACAGGCTGCACGGTAAATACCATGGAGCTTGTGAATCGCCTTGAATTTCTAAATTCAGAAAAGTAAATCTTTTCTTTTCTAAGCAAGTTTTCCTTATCTTTTTATGATATCCCACAACGTTTGAAGGTTCTTTCTTTATTTCTGTGAAACTACCCTTTCTCTTGTGTGACTGTTTTGTCACCATGTGGCAAGCTTGCCAGCTTGAATTACAGGGAATTATTTTTCTACCATTCCATTCTCTTCTTTCAAGCAGGTGCAGAAATTTTAGATTTTGCCTGTTTAGGGACTTTTTTCAAAGCTATAATACAAATGTCCTTGAGTTTAAAAGAAAAAAGAAATTCCTAATACAAATAATGGGTAAAATATATGCACATTTTGGCAATAAACACTAATTTTCCTCTAGAACAGCTGCTACAACCATGTTGTGAAGTAGAATAGAAATCTTTATTTATTAATGGTTTATTGGTAATTAATGGTAAACGTTTAGAGTTTCTTAGACATTCTATGACCTTCAACTCACCATTTCAAAGTTCATCTTATAATATAAAAACTGCTTTAGAAAATGTAGATATTAGTAAATTTCCATTTGTTTTCTTTAAACAGTTTTAATCTATATAAAATCTTATGTGTCTGGAAAGACTATTTTTGTTCAAACATTTAAAAAAATTTTCTCTGTTGGCCAGAATTTGCAGAAACCCTGAGGGAGGCTAATTTTGTCATCCCAACATAAGAGCTTTAGATCATTTTCTCACTACGAAACAAGAAGTGTCATAGTTCTAGGTTTAACTTCATTCACTTGCACATGTTAGTTATTATGATTAATATATTTTCAAGTATTTCAAGTAAAGTATAAAGATGTATACTTGTTATTCTTTTAAAAAGTAAAAACCTTGGAAAATAGGTTGAGAAGTATACAAACTATTACATTATAAAAATTCATGCATCATCAATTGTGCATAATTTAAAGTCAATATAATACTCCATGCATTATTTAAATGACTACACATAAAATAAAATATATTGCCATAAAACCATAATTTATTTTTTATAGTTAATAACTACTTTCAAAAATTATAAATTTATCTAAACACACAAGTATTTATATTCCAGAAGTAGAATATTTTATTATGTATCAATATTTTAATAATATATTATAGCTTTGTCATTTAAAATTTTAGTGATAATATGATAATAAAGAAACACTGCTGGCATAAATACATGAAATTGATAGCTTAACCTCTATGTTTAAGGAGTCAGTATAATCTCTCCCTTTAAAACTGAAGTCCCCTAAGAATAGTACATATCATTTTTGAAAATGATAGAAGTGGTGGCTATATGCATTATTTTTGGATATAAAGAGAGTGATGCAGTATATATTTATCTACACTAAAAATAGTAAGGTAATTTTAGTACTAAGATATTATTCTATTCTCTGGTAGTACCTTTTAAAAACCATTGAAAAGAAATGCCCCAGAATGAATGTGTCATAGGTTTCTACATATCTTAAGATTCACTGAATTTTCAAAAGGATATATGAGAAAGAATAAGTGAGTATATAAGGGTCAACCTCAGAGAATAAAACTCACCGCCTTTGCTGACCATCTTGAATGTGTTTAAAAACACAAACACACCATTACTATTTCAATTTTGAAAAGTATTTCTTCCCCTTGAAACTTTTCCACATATATGCTTGAAAATCCATCTTCAGGACAGACACACTGAGAAAAGATCTTGTTAATTCTCTCTTCTATCATTTGTTAGAATTTCTTAAGTGTAGAACATGATGAACTGTTTATAAAAAGATATAAAATAATCTAATATTCAATCACATCATGGATGTTTGAGTTCTTCCTCAATTCTACTTTCCAAGTTTATGATCTGATATATATTTTTTCTGTTTTTGTAATTTTTAGCAGTCCAAGAAATATCACTTACATGAACATGCATGTATGCACACATGTATCCTTGCAGACATTTATGTGTGTGTCTGTGTGTCTGTGTGTGTGTGTGTTTCTATGTGTGTGTGACATTAATGCAATGATCTACATGAGTCAAGCAGAAGACATTGTATCACCTGGAGCTTGGGAGCTTGGTGGTGGGAACTGAACTCAGGACCTCTGGAAGAGCAAGAAATACTCCTCATCCTTGCTGAATTTTCCCTCTGTCCTATCTAGTGCTTTAATCTCCAGGAAATATTGTATTAAGTAAAACTGTTAGAACTGGTTCAAATGGAATGTTTTATAGTCTTCTTTAATTTAAAATTTGATGGATTATGAATACTAAGTTTTTGCTTTTCTTTCTCTTCCGTTTTTTATTATTTTCCCACAAATCATTACTTTAGT
>JAQHUG010000316.1:868893-882769 GCA_028555095.1 Dicrostonyx torquatus
ACCAACTGAGACAGTGTGCTTGATCTATTGGAAGCTCATCAAATCCAGGTGGACCAGGACTGAAGGAGCATATCACCAAACCGGACTCTCTGAATGTGGATGCCAATGGGGACTGACTGATAAGCCAATGATAGTGGCACAGGGACCTGTCTCTTCTGCATGTATTGGCCTTTGGGGACCTATTCTATATGGATGCACACCTTCTTAGGCTGAGACGGAGGGGAGGGCCTTGGGCTTTCCACATGGCAGGGTATCCTGCCCCATCTCAAGGTGTCAGGGGGAGGAAGGTGTTGTAGTGGGGGAGCAGGAGGGCCTGGGACAAGGGGAGTAAATGTAAATTTTTATTTTAACAATAAAAAAATGGCTGTGTGAACGTGAGTCTTATCTTTAAAATATACAGGTATATTTGTAACAATATGGGATAATTATCTTTCTGATATGACTGTCAATGTGTAGTAGAAAATGAAAGTGGTTAAAATCTGATAAACTCTCTGAAGAAGAGCTTATTTCATAATTTCTGGCAGAAATATTGTTTCATAAACATCAGTTTAAGTGCCCTTCTCTGTTCAATTTCTTCCTTGAAATCTAATGCCATAAAATAATTCAGATCTTATCATTCCTAAATATGCCTCTTTGGCATAGAATTATTTTGAGCTAAAGCTACTTGGAAGAGAGCAGGTGCAAGATCGCTCTGATTTTGAGTCCATTTCTTGAAATAAAGAGATGAAATACCTATGTGAAAGACACCCTCTTTGTGATGGAAGAAAAGTAACACTCTTATCATCAAGGGCAGAATAAGGGCTATCTGAATAAAGATGCTAACTTCAACTAATCCTTCTTCACAGACTTCACAAAATTAACAACCTTAGCCTAAATCCCCTTCTATCATATTTTCCAAATTGCTCTTTCTCTAATCAGATAGATAGATAGACAGAGAGAAAAATTGGTGAATAGATAGGTTCAAATCTATCTTTGCATCTTAAATTCATTATAGAAAAGATGCCCTTGAAATATAGTACGCAACTAGTATTAAATAAATGTAGATGACTTTCTCTTGGCAGGCTAAGTAGCAGATATAGCTGAAAGGTCCTGACTGGAAATAAATTTTTATAATCATTAAAGCAGTTTCCAAATATATTTAGACTCTCATTATCAATGCATGAATATAGAATTACTTTAAATATAAAATCCATTTGATTGATTTATATTGTATCCAATGTCATGTTCAATTTAGTATACTCAGCCAGTGCAAATCTTAACATTGATAATATCAATACCTCAGTGCTTCTCATAATTTCCTTTCTAATTTTAATCTATTTAACTTTAAAATATTGTTAGTAGTATAGTTTTTAGGAACATATAAATAGCATTTGCTATAATTAGTTGCTCTCAAATACAACCAATAAAATAATAATTGTTTAATGTTTGGAAATCCTTTATAGATCATTTAATATCTATAGCATAAGTCATTGAACATATGATCAGTCCAAGCTTAAAAAGTCATATGTCCCTAGTGTTTTATCAAATTTCTTAAAAACATCTATTTACATCAACTCAAGTCTCTCATTAGTTCACTTTCACTTTTAAGAAATTAATCCTGCTGAAATATATATTTCCTTTCTAAGAAAGTGTATATTTCCTTTTCTAGGAAAGTGTAGCTTATAACAGGTGAAATTTAAGAAATACCAGAAAAATTACTAAATACATTCTAAATATTTATCCTTGTGACCATAGTTAAATGTGATTCTCACTTCTCATCAAACAAGCATCTCTTTGTAACAAACAGAGGTCATTACAGAAAACCACAATTAGCCAAAATGGAGAGAAAAAAAAAAATCTTGTCGTGCTTAGGACCACTTAATACACCTACAATATGGTTCCTGAACCCAAGCTAAAAATAATTGTAGAAGAAAAGGTAGAAAGATTGTAAGAATCATAATAACTTGTGTTGGGTGTCTACATGAAGTCATTGAGCCCTCTAGAGAAATCAGGATGTTAATCATACAAGATTGAAATTCCTTGGGAAAAATGAAAAACCTATTTTTCCATACAGAAAACTGAGAATTTGGAGTGATTAAAAGCCTGATGATCTGCTTCATCCATTGGGTCAGGCCATGCCAATCTTCTATAACCAGGACTGGGGGTGAGGCTAATAATTAATCTTAATGACCTTGATAACCAGAGGTTCTCCCAAGCTACCATAACCAACACCAAATGTGGCTAGTATTTTAAATGACCTCTACTCTATTTGTATGACAGAGACCTTTGACCCTTAAGTTAGTACAGGTACTCTGTCTATAGGACCCATCTTCTTGGAAGATATGGCATTTACACTAAATTATGTTTCAATGTAATTATGATTCCTTGTGCAAGTGGGATTATATTACACCATGAAACTTTTTTTTCCAAACTATGCCAGACTCAGCATAAAGAAGGAGCCATCTGTTATTAAACTCCCTGGAGTCTGAAACAAGTTGACGAAGTCAATATGTACTGGGTTTTCATTATTATATCTTTGTTCATTTGCTCACCACTATGACACCTCCAGGAATGCTCTCAAATAAATATTAGCTGTGAGATTGTTTCTCCTAGAACTGTCATAAAAGATACACTCATGAAGACTTATCAACATGGATATCTAAGCAAGTCCATGAAAATCACAAAACCAATGAACATACTAACATGGAAGAGGTGCTCATGGAAACAAACCCATAGACAAAGAACTAGAGTCAGCTAGTTAAGACTAAGAGCAAGAAAAGTGATCTTCCACAGAAAAGACCCATACTCACACAGTCAATAGGCTATCTGGAAACTGGTGGTCAGATCTGAGATCATGCATATGGCAGGTAGTGTTGTAATTTAGAAAAATGTCAGCTCGAGAAAAATGTCATGCAACAAAACTTATGTGGAGGGGTATTTATCAGTAAAAAGGGAGTGCAAGCAGAGGGAAGGCATGGGGGAAGAGAGGAGACCATCATCTGGGACAGGAGCAGGAGAAAATTTCAAAGAACTAAAAACATTATAATATATAGTTAATGAATATGCCTATATGTGTGTATGTAGGCACACATATATAGTAATAGGTTAACAACGATAAAATGTGAAAGATAGAATATAATATTTTCCAAATGTATAGATCTTCTAGATACATTTGGAAAATAAATTTAAACAGTAAAAATCTTGTAAAAACTTTTTAATCATTATCTTCGAAGTATGCTTAATTTTAAAGGATTGCTGCAAATCAGGTGGTGCATAACTTTAATCCCAGCACTTGGGAGGCAGAGGCAGGTGGATCTCTGTGAGTTTGAGGCCAGCCTGGACTATAATAGCTAGTTACAGGGCAGGCTCAAAAAACTACAGAGAAACTGTATCTCAAAAAGGCAAAAAGAAAAAAATATTGCATTTGTTATTAAATGTGTTTTATATTTTACTTTAAAGTATAACCATAACATTCCTAATATATGAAAAAGCTAAAATAGAAAGCAAGTGATATTTAAGAATTACAAAGTCTTTAAATAATTTCATTTATGCTGCAGTTGTTTGATAAAAATGATTCCCTAATAAATGTACAATTTAAAAAAATCAAAAATTTTAAAAGCATAAACATTATGAAAGGTCACATAATCTAACATATCCTTTTATTGGGATAGTATCTCACTGTGTATTCCAGGATAGCTCAAAACTCATTATCCTCCTCCACATCTGACAGTACATTTACATTAACTTTCCTTCTTTTTTTGGATTACTTTTTAAAATTGAATTTATTGAACTATACATTTTTTTTGCTCCCCTCCCTGCCTCTCTGCTCCTTTTCAACCTTCTCCTATGATCCCCATGACACAGAAAATATATTATATGCTTATGAGTTTGGTTGTTGGATTTCTCAATTTAGTTATAATTTTCTATGCAATCACAATATATCAGCATAAAAATATGCTGTATTTTATAATACCATTTGTTGGACACAAATTACCATTAATTTTCTATTGTTAAATGACATTACCTTAAAATGACAGAGTTAATCTTACTTACTTTTGTTTGTGGAACATATAAGGAAGGGATAATGACAATAATTAAATATGTACATGAATAAATATAAAAGAGTTAAATTGAAAGACATGTACTTAATATTTGAAATATAATTAGAAAATGTTTCAACCATCAGGGAAGCTAAAATTGGATCTGATCATTTAGACTCAAAGTTGTAGAACTTTTCTGATTCTACTAGATTTATAACGGATTCATTGTGGCAAGATATAGCTAGTTGTAATAATGCCATCAGAATAAAATATCTTGATTTTAGTCATAGTGAAAAGTAGATTTTTTTCATTTTCATGTAATGTGCATATTCTGATTATTCATTCTACTCTTGAAGTATTATCATTAGATAATTTTAGTATACTACATATTAATACATACATAGATGTGGTGATTACTAAAATAAACAATAAATTGGAAACATATTGGGAGTTAAGTCTCAGTGCTGTACAAAGCATTTAGAAATTTTGTAATAATGGAAATATATTCTGAATTGTGGAAATATTCATATATTGACAGTTAAAATATGGACTTTTATCATTATACCTATAATACTTGAATAGTTCCTGACACATCTAAATTTTGAAAAACTATAAACATCTTGTCAAGAATCATTTAAAATATATGGATTTCAGGGCATGGTACTTGGCACATACTCAAGAATAATAAGAGTTTTTAAAAAGATGAATATCATTACATTTACAGTAGAGTTGAAAAAAAGTTAAAGGGAACTTTGAAAACACTAATTAAAAAGGTCTTGCTTTGATTTGCTTCTGCTAGTAGTGATTGTACTGTTAATACCCTATCATTGCACTAGATGTCAAAATTACTTTCTATGACAAATCTTTGTATTATTATAAGGTATCCAGATTTTCACTAGTTTCAAATTCTTCTGTTCAGTTTATTTACCCCAAAGGAACCTGTAATTCACTGGCAATTCTATTGTTTGTAATTTCATTTTCAATAAGAGGTATAATCAAATAATTTTTGGCTAGAAGATTTTTATACCTGTTAAATACTTTAAGGGTGATGAAAAATCAGTGATGAGGTACTCAAAGATACAGACATCAATCCCAAAGTGTCTCATAATCAAAAAGAGTCTGAAATAACTGTCAAAGATTTTATAAAGCCCTCTTACAGCTACCTTCAAGGTAATTAACTTCAAGAACTTTGTCATATACTCAACAATTACTGAGAATTTTCAAAATAAATTAATGTCATTAAATTTAAAGTAACATACTGGGCCAGTGTATTTTTCATTTCTTTATGTTTACAAGAAGCAGTGACATTGCTCTACAATATAGATAAAGCCTGTTAACACTTCACCCCTTCAAATGAAATACCTTGAAAACCTGCAAAAAGTTACTAGAAGTTATATATAAAACAAAGAAATTGAAACAACCATAGATCTAATATAGAATATCCAAAAATAATGTCAAGTAATTTTTTATCTTCTACGAATGAAGTTAAAGCTACATTTTTATTAGTCCTATCATTTCAAACTTAAGTAATGTTTAAGTTAGAAGATATGGTTTGAATTAAAGTATCCATTTCTGGTATCATGTTAGTTTAATTTACTTAAAATACATATTGAAACTATCTTAAAATTGGAAGGCAGCTATGCTCACCACTATACGACCAACGCAGGTAATATCTTAAAATTGAAGAAAGTTAGATGGACTGGCCATGAGAGTCCTGCCTGCCATGCCCGGGGAGCAGATGAAAGTGTTAGTATCCCACTGATGGATGTTACTATCCTCAGTATAAGGATCTGTAACCTGAATATCGAGGCCACTATCACTGTTTCCTTAGTGCAAAGATGAGTCTGTCTGCTCTTCGGAATCAGGAGTTCTACACCAATTCAAGCCTATTTATCTAGCCCTATTATGACTGTGGTCATGGAGCACACCTATATCAGCATAGATCCTTCTCTGCACTTAGAGTGCTTGGCCTTCCATATCTATTCAAAGCTGAATAATGCTGTGAGGTCTTGAGTTCAGCCAGGCAACAGGGAAGAAGCCAGTGAAATGGTGACTGTATGCTACAAGAGAAGAAGGGGGGGAAATGGGTGTCCTTTATCTACAATCAGGCTGTCCCTGGCAATGGACAACTTGTTCTGAGAATCTTATGACCCCATATAGTTCAATTAATGACACACAGAGCATGTAGACAACAGTGTGCATCTGACAAGAGCAGAAAGCAAGAACTTTGGTTTGGATATTTCACAGGCTTCAGCAAAGTAATTGATGTCAAACCATGTCTGCCTCTAAAATTATGTGCTGAAGGGAAGGCCATTGTAGACACTTTGAAAGTCCTGAACACTTGAGATGATTGTGGATTCCAAAATCATCTTTGATGCCTGGAAAAACATCACATACCTCCCTTTGTAGGTATGTGAATGGAAATTATGCTGATTCAGACAGTTTTTAGAGTTATGTAAGCTGGGGCCAGTACTATTAGTGACTGCAGCTGGAAGACCCTGGCTCCAGTCATGCATGATAGAGTACAGAAGACAAAAAAAAAAGAATAAAATTTAATTGTCGCTAGACATATTTTTTAACAATATAGGAGCTTATTTAAATTTTTCCTTAAACCAGAAAGTCCAGCTAGATTTTCTTCTCAGCTGTTTCCTTTTCCACAGGACAGAAGGTGTCCTGCCCCTCCATGGTACCTGGGGCAGCCATGAATGAAAGCACAGGATGGTGACATAAGTATCTGGAGAGGAACAAAGCCTATTGTTGATGAAGATTGTGAATGCTGACAAATCTCTGCACTTACACATGGAAAATCAGCTATCCTGAGGTCATTCAGTCTCCAGTTACCTATGGCAGATCCCTAAC
Organism: Dicrostonyx torquatus; assembly: GCA_028555095.1. NCBI lineage: Eukaryota > Metazoa > Chordata > Mammalia > Rodentia > Cricetidae > Dicrostonyx > Dicrostonyx torquatus. The sequence goes on from JAQHUG010000316.1 coordinate 875,772, forward strand.
TTTGACCTCTTGTCATGCATCTGTCACACTTTCTTATGTGGTCCTTCACTTCCCGATCTACTCAGAGCAACCTTTATCTCACATATGCCACATGAGCCTCATGAACCATGCTTCTTTTTTATTTTATTTTATACCATACAACATATTCTTATTAAACTTTCTCCTACTCCTACACCTCCCAGTTCCTTCAGACCTCCTCTACCATCCACACCCACCACTTTTCTGCCTCTCCTTAGGGAAGAATCTAAGGAATAATAAGAAAATAAAAACTAACAAACCAGACTAGGACAAAACAGGCATAAAGAAGAGAACTTACAAAGAAATAGATATAGATGCAGAAATCCATGCATTCACACAGTCAGGAATCACATGAAGGCAGAAAACCAGACAGGTACAGGCTCTATGCATATTGCCTCACTCTTTTTGAGTTTGGATGTACATTCAGATGTTGTGTAGAAGGCCTTGTTTCCTTGGTGTCTTCCATCATCTCTGGCTCTTAAACTGTCTCTCCTTCCACAAGGTTAATTCAGCCCTGAGGCAAGGGATTTGATGGAATCCTGGAATCCTCCTGATTAGGGATGAGTTTTCCAAGGTCTTTTTCTACATATTGTCTGGAATCTCACTGTTTTTCCATTTGCATATTGTTGCAATTAGCTGTTAAAATAGTGATAAGCAAGCTACAATTTAGGAAATCAAAGAGATTAGGAATAAGAGTCTAGGGGGAAGAGATGGATCGCCTAAGGAAATGAAAATAGAATAGATAGTTATGGATGGAAAGTGGGTTATTAGGATGAGAGGATTATTGAAAGGAGAGAAGGGAGGAAAGGGAGATGAAGGAGGGAATATGGGAAAGGACATCAATAGTTATGGGCCATTTGTATTATAGTATGGAATTCTAACACGTTGAAAAGCTTCAAGATATATGCATACATGAAGATGATAAAAATGAGATCACAAAATAAAGGGGCAGACAGAGACCCAAATGGGCATCTTTTGTCACCAAATAAAGCTTTCTTCCAATACCAGCAAGGCATTGTATCAAATTGAATTCTTAACAAAAGGGTTCTCATGAAAACTCATAAACAACCCAGACTGTTGCCAAGGTTATAGGTTGCTCTATACAAACTTATGACAAGGCCGTATTGCTGAAGAAAACATCTACACAATTCATTCAACGTAGAGAATTTGAACTGGTGCTTACACAGAGCCTTTACTGCATGTTCTAGAGTCTTTGGTAAAGGAAGGTACTGTTCAGGGTACCAAGGGAAAAATGTGTACATCAACCCAGCCACAAAATCTTTGATATACAGTGGTGTCCTGCTTAAAGATATTCTAGTACAATATTACAAAACTTGTGGGAATAACCAAGTAATGTCTTATTTGATAAGTGTAAAAGCCCACTCCATGAGATGGAGCCCATACCCGGCTCTGCTAAGATGAGCAAGAACCTGAGAATAGATAGCATAGGGACCTAGGGCAAAATTCAACCAACAGAACATAGTAATAAAATGACTCCTAATAACATTTGGAATACCTAAAAACCAGTTCCTTGCTCAGCCATTATCAGAAAGACTTCCTTATATAGTATCTGCCCCAATTTTCTTTTTTTTTCATTCATGAACTTTTTTTATTGTTAAAAGAAAAATTTATATTTACTCCCCTTGTCCCAGGCCCTCCCGCTCCCCCACTACNTTTGTTTGTTTGTTTGTTTTGTTTTTCGAGACAGGGTTTCTCTGTGGCTTTGGAGCCTGCCCTGGAACTAGCTCTTGTAGACCAGGCTGGTCTCGAACTCACAGAGATCTGCCTGGCTCTGCCTCCCTTGAATGCAATGCCTTGCACATGACACACACATGTTCTATTGATGAATATATTCCCATCCCTATTCTTTACTTTTTATGTCAAATATAATACTTTATTAATTTTTTTGAATTTCATACAATGTACCAGAGTCATAGTAGCTTCTGATTCTTTCCAGGTTCACCCTCACACCCTTATTCCCTCTTCTCTCCCATTTCCCCCAAATAAGAAAGAAAAAACACCAACTTGGAGACTAGTCAAACTCCACTTAAAGAAAACTCAGTCATTCCCATCCTCTCCCCAGAAGCCATAAACTGTGAAGAGCTAAACTTTTGCACTTTTATCACAATTTTTAATGACTCTTATCAATGACTTCGTGGTTGTACTGTTTCTTTTCTTAGTGGGTGGAGTCACAGAAACATTCAAATCTCTTAGTTAAGAGTCCACTATCATTGATATCGCTGCAGAAGAGGCTTCCCTTCACATAGCAGTACAGATCTTTTCCTGTCATAGCAGCACAGGACTACCACAGGTTTTCAGGAGGTAGCAATGATTGTGGACAACAACATAATATCCAGCGCAACCTGGATCGTGGACATCAAACAGGATTCTAGTGACAGCATCAATTGTGACCGTCAACATGCTTTTAAACAGCAGCATGGATCACAGACATCTTTAAAGGATACTTAATCTAGATGAAACATTTTTCATCTAGGATATGTTAGTGTCCAGTCACGGTGATCATGTGATTTGGTAGCTTGTCTGGATTCAGGACATACCTGAACTCCAGGCTGTTGTATATCACCTTACTGTTGAGGAATGGTATTTTAACTAGGCAAAGAAGTATTATATTTCTTTATGCTGCAGAATATTATTTTAACTGTGTAAAGGTGTGTTACTTTTGTTTATGTGAGATTTGTTCAACAATGTAAGGATGTGTGTTTATTTATGTATATGTGTGTTGCTTTTGTTTCATCTTGCCTGCCTAAGGTATTTGACTGATCTAATAAAGAGCAGATGGGTTGATACCTAGGAAGAAGAGAGGTACGTGAGGCTGACAATCAGAGAGAATAAATAGGAGGAGAACTCTAGGTTTTAGAGGAATAACAAGAGAAGAAGGAGGAGAGAGTGAAGGACACACCCAGGGTAAGAAGCCAGCCAGCCACCAGCCAGTCAGAAAAGATAAGTTAGTGAAAGTAAGTTATACAGAAAAAAAGATAAAAAGCCCTGAGTTGAAAGGTAAAGAGGTACAGTTTAAGTTCAAAGAGCTAGTCAGAAACGAGACTAAGCTAGGCCAAGCACTCAAAACTAATAATAAGTTTTTCATGGCCCCAAAAGAAACACCACACCCTCATTGCTGGCCACATACAGAGATCACTTGCAACCTTCAGGTCCATGTTCTTTTCTCTCAGCAGGCAAGGAAATAAGCAGCAGCAGCAGCAGCAGCAGCAGCTGTGACTCCATGCAGAGGTAGGACTTGTGGTCCAAGTGGTGCCAGTGACCTGGCAGGCAGCAATGGGGCAAGGTGGGTCGGATCATGCCCTGATTTCTTCTGTAGGCCAGAGAAAAGTTCCTATATGGCAACAAAGTGTTCCTGCTCTTCCTGTGACCAGGTTTGATACCTCCTGCTAGTTGCATTTATAGTTTCATTTTTCTCTACTGCTAATGCTGCTCTGTTCTGCCATTTCTTCCAAGTTATACTCTTTACTTTTTAAATAGCAAAATTAAGTGTTTATTGTTTTTTCTGCTCATATCTATAATATAGGAACATCAAAGTAAATGTCTATTTTTCTTGTCTGCAATATGTAGAACTGGTAACTATTTCATGGAAATAATTTTTAAGCCTAACAAAAAAGAAAAATAAGTTTTTCTTTTATATTTTGAAAATTTTTATAGTGTGCCTAAAAATGTGTACAATTATCATAATATAGAATATAATAACAACATATAGTAATATAATAATATAAATATATTAATCTATTAATATGCAGTCACTTAAGAAAGTTATGGTGTACAACATGAAACAAAATATTGATTGAAATTATGACTTAAGCAGATGGAAATAAATTTTGGATTTTTTCTCAATAAATGACTGCATTTTACAGTTTGCTATATTTCTTTAGTAACAAGGAGAAATCATAAGGGATGCCATGCTCTAAATATACATCCATTTTTTGTAGTGCACATCAAATTTTCATAACATTTCATGAATAATACTGGTATTCCTTAACTGAATGATTCATAGATAAAATGCCACTATACCTCATAAAGGTACAATTCCATACTACATATAATAAAAATATCATTACATTTCCATAATATAATTCAAATGACATTCTAGAAACGTTAATCTGGCACCAAAGAATCTACAAGTTGTGCCATCATGTAATTCTCATTAACTAATACTTGTGTAGTCTCTTCTGAGTAACTCATTAGAATTACCTGTCAAAAGTATTCAAACTTATCATACAACTAATTCTAATATAGCCTGCAACAGTTTTTCACTAGAATCATTGTCATCACATGTCATTCTTAGTAGAAGGGGTAGACATAAGAATGCACATTGCTTTATAATGACTACCATGCAACAAGGTAGTTTTTGATTTATATATAAAACATTGTGAACACCCAATTACTAAGCATATCTTAAGCATTTGAATTACTAAATTCTAAAATAATCAAAAGATGTTTTATGAATTTCATGGATGTTTATATTTTCTCACGGAAAAATATCTTTACAAATTTAACTTTAATTACTCAACATATTAGAAAATAATTATGAAAATATTTTCAAACTCAACTTAAAAATATTCATCTCTATTATATGGTCAACTCACGTGTGTACTTGAAGGTCCTAGGTGACATAGGAAGTCTTTTGTATTTTAAACAAATACTATGCGATTGTGTCCTTGAACTTATAGACTGTTATATTTTTATTTTAAATTATTTGTTTGTTTTACAATTGTGTCCTGTAATTTGTGGACCACTTCATTTTTTAAAAAAAATATTTATTATTTTTTTTTGTTTTTCTCTTATGTTTCCGCAAAAGGCTTGAATAATCACATCTCTTCTTACATCCTTCACATAATAATCCTGAAGTTTAAATCATTCAAACCTTTGCTTGATTGTTTTCATGCATTTTTATATTTATTGCAATTAGTGCATTCAATAGGAAAAATCCATTATGCTCAGTTGTTCCAGAATAAATGTGTTCTCTTAACTATATTTAATTAAAATAAAATTCAGTTATCATGATATCTGAATTCTGAACATGTTCGTGTGTGTGTGTGTGTGTGTGTGTGTGTGTGTGTGTGTGTGTGTGTGTGTCTGGTCAGAGTTAGACATAATTCTTTGATACAACCCAAGAGCATCTTAGTTTAATTCATGATTCATTTTAGCTCACAAAAGGAAGGATGAAGTTTTTTTCAAAAACAATGATAAATATGAAATTACCTGATTTGGATGAATTTTGAAAATGAATTAGGGTGGATATGATTACAATACAGTTGATGCCTATCAATTAAATTAAAATTTCACATGCTTTGTAGTTAACATGTCTCCAAAATTACAGTATGTAATAAAAGCTAAATACTAACACAAATAACAATTGTTGTCACAATAAACATCTTCCATGTCAATCAAAAATTGCAAAAGAAATTTGTATGTTGCACAGATTTATAGTTGTGTTTAGTGATTAAATTTAAATTAACAAATTACCCAATCACTTTTATATACAACAAGAAACAATGTTATAGATTCAAATATACAAAACTGTCATATACAATAACGCATGTGGAAAAGAATATGTAAATTGCCAAGAGTGTTCACCAACTTCATGCTGAGAATCATGCAAATCTTACACTTTTTATAATAATTTGGAAAATCAAGGTTTTTTTTTTTTTCATTTTCCTTCTTTGAGAAGCTAAAACATTGACAGAAGGAGAAATTTCCACCAAATATCCATAAAGCTGTCTCTGAGAGTTTTTGTAAAAAATGAGCGTAGTCCTTCCCTTTTAAAACAAAGTATTCCAGCATTCTAAGATACTTCAGGCTTTGCACAAGCCTTTTGACTTAAAGTTAAAATTACTAACTTAAATTCACGTGACAATCAGAATACTGACTTTCCTAATAACATTGATATTTGCAAGCATGATATTTACATAATTAATGTGAACAAGGCAAAGTGACTTTTATCACTTTTTTTTTTTTTTTGGTTTTTCGAGACAGGGTTTCTCTGTGGCTTTGGAGCCTATCCTGGAACTAGCTCTTGTAGACCAGGCTGGTCTAGAACTCACAGAGATCCGCCTGCCTCTGCCTCCCGAGTGCTGGGATTAAAGGCGTGCGCCACCACCGCCTGGCTATCACTTTTGATCATAAAAATAGACTCCATTTGTGATGGATTTATAGATGATGTAGAATACAAATAATCATACAATTTGTAAGAATGATAGTTGATTTTTTACAAGTTAAACTCTGTGAAATTTGTTTCTGTGAAAGAAGCTATGTTTTGTTTTAAGTTGTGCTTCTCCTCTGCTGTCACATCTTTATATTTCCAAAATAATTCACCCATTGCCATAGTTACACCACATGTCTGTTTAGTTGATGCATTTTAAATAAACCAAATGTCATTTGAGCAACAGATGGTTTCTGATTTGAATTACACATGTTGGGATAACAATGAAGCATACAGTGAAAGAGGAGAAACCTGGCATTTTCATCAAATACATAAACATATGAATCAAAATATTCTCGGTTTAATGTTAGCAAATATCACAACAAAAATGTGATATGGAACAAAAACTAGTTTACAAATACTAATGATTAAGCTATTTTCTTCTTTCCAAATGAGTTTTTACATTTGATAGTAGGCTGCCTCTTTCTTTAGTGTGTTGAAATTTTGAATATTACTCATATACTTTAAAATAACTATAGTACTACTTATTTTAAATACAGTTTTTATCTCTGTTACTTATTATTCATCACTATATACCATGCAATGGCTACTTGTGTAAAACATGTCACATTGGGAACTCAGTCCAGTGCTCTGATGAGGGTATCTGCCTCTGTTTACATAAGTTGCTGGATGAAGGTTCTATGGTGATATTTAAGATAATTATCAGAGGCCGGGCGGTGGTGGTGCACGCCTTTAATCCCAGCACTTGGGAGGCAGAGGCAGGCGGATCTTTGTGAGTTCGAGACCA
>JAQHUG010000316.1:888105-899562 GCA_028555095.1 Dicrostonyx torquatus
AGAGACTCCAGGTGGTCCGTGGAGCAGGTCCCACAGAGGAAAGGGCGAACTTCTGGGTGGGTGTAGGGATGTGTGGAATGGGGGGAGCAGCGCCAACAGCCGGAGCTGGTGCTGCCTGCACTTTGGCCGGGGTACCTTCCCTCAGAGTTCTCCCTCACCCACCCCTCTGGTTCCTTGACCTCAGCACACGTACAGAGAGACTCCAGGTGGTTCCCCCACCCCCTTTTTGACCCCGTGTTTGTGTTCCAGCACAGAATAACACACAATTTACTGGAAAGTCCTGGTCTTCATCTTGGATCAGAGGTTGACACATTGTGACTTGGCAGATAAGATGTGAGTTTTAGCTTTTAGGTTTTTCTTTTGTGGGAGCTTTCTAAGCACTCATTTTTCACCCCAAGTTACCAGAAAACTCAATGATATAATCTGTTTTTACTTGTCTGTATGGTATATAAGCTGATGTTATTAACAAAGAAACATAGCTCTCCATTCCAGTTAGAGGTAGTGTCTAGGATATTTGAGTGGGATATCCGAAATACCCCAGAAACTTTCAGAAAATGCTTACATTTGTCTGCAATACATAGCAATATTCAGGACACCCAATGTTTTGGTCTGAGCATTTCTATTTAAATTGTGCTTGTAAAAGGCTAAGGGAGAAGAACCTCAGCAACTATTTTGTGTTATTTTAAATATTTGTCAATTCTATATATAGTAATCATTTTTTACTAAAATGTCTCGGTAAATCCTATTGTGGGACTCCTGGGGTTTTCACTATTGAATGGATCCCCAACCCCTATGATTATTCTTGAGAAATTCCTTTTCTAATGTTCACAGCATAGTTAACCTCAGGCATCCCAATGTCAAAATATGAAACATGGCTATTTTGTGATCTCTATCTCTTCCAAAACCCTTTGGCCTCCCTTTCATTCCCTCAGTTTAGCCCCAACTTTCATGCTAAGGACACAGGTTGAAAAACTCTGCAAGCACACCTGTGCTATACATCTCACCACTCATCTCAGAGGGCAAAGTCTCAGAAGTCACTTTTGCGTAGACCATTCTCTATAAAGAAGCCCATGTGCCTGACTTCATTTATTAATGTTGTCACTCATTGAGACTAAAGAACCTTTCTTCTTTTGTCCATTCTTATTCTTGATTATAGCTAGTCTGTGTCATGACTCACTCTGATAGCCCCAGGAGCTGAACTGAAAGATTCTTCTTAGTTCATAGCTCATTGCACAAAGACATGTATAGTTCAGAAGGTCATACTTGGAGAACTTGCTGCCAGCTTGTTCTGGCTATCTGCATTCTTATAGCTCTTGATTATAGTGATAAATGGACTCCAGTTCCAGGATCTTTTCTAGGTTTCCCATAAAGACCAATCCCTTATCACTGTGCTCCAGACACCGTAATGCAGGAAGAAGAAGAAATTTCATTTTCACTTTCTGTTTATTTACCAAAATTTCCTGGGTTATTTTTGAAAAATGGATGCACTAAATAATCTATAATATGTAAATTTACTTTTTGCTTGAATGTCAAAAAACATGAGTGATGTTTAAGTATTCTCTTTTTTTTTGGTTTTTCGAGACAGGGTTTCTCTGTGGCTTTGGAGCCTGCGCTGGAACTAGCTCTTGTAGACCAGGCTGGTGGTCTCGAACTCACAAAGATCCTCCTGCCTCTGCCTCCCGAGTGCTGGGATTAAAGGCATGCGCCCCCACCGCCCGGCTTAAGTGTTCTTTTTAAGCAAGCTGGTGTAAAATATTTCTTTGATATGAATGTTCATCTGAGGACTTCTCTTCATTTTGTTTAAAAAAGTGCCTTCTCAAAGAAAAATTTGCAAGTCTTTAAGAAATAATTTTGTGCACTGTTATAGGGGGTAATAACATTTCAAAATCATAAGAATGGATGATTTATTATGTGTGGTGTAAGAGAATGTTTTATGTATTTGTCTCAAAGGCAAAAATAAAAGAAGAAAAAAAATTAAATTTGAGAGTTCTAGCATTGTTTTCTATAAAACTGAAGTGACAGAAAGTGATATGTCACAAAATATGATAATTCATTCTTTAGAAAAAATTTATTATTTTCCTTTATGCTGTCAACCACTATATATGTTGGACACCTTCTGGGATGAGATCCTGAAACCAATAGTCATTAATACTTTATTGTTCTACACAGATCATGGTTTAATTTATATTTTTTGTTATCATTGATTGCACAAGTACATAAGAGAGAAGCTTATTCAGAGGGATATCAGTTGTTATGCATACTATTATATTGGTATGCATTAAATAATATATAGATACAATTTCTTCTATTATAAGGAGAATTTAAACCTTATTTTATAAAAGTAAGATTATCATTACATTATAAAAGTTAGATTATCATAACACTGAGGTACAATTCTGATTATTTTTTATATACCCCCAAAGTACTGAAACCCTTTTATTTAGGAATCCTTAACCATCAAGTCACAACTTACACTACTATTCCCATTCACAGCACTTTAGTATAGCTATAGCTCATAATGTATCTTGTTATACTGTTATTTTCATTGTTTTTACATATTGGATAGTCTTTTATTTAATTCACTCTAGTATTATTAAAACTTAACATCAAGGACAGCATAAAGTTTGTAGTTATTTAAATTAAAACTAAATTAGTGTGCTATAAGGGCTGATACAGTTTTTAAAAGAGCATAATAATTTCTGAACTCATGGATATCACTGAAGGATATAAAAATATCAATGAACATTTTTTTTTACTTTAAACAATAACACAATCAAAGTATAACTTTCTTTTCCATTTTAAATCTTTCCTTAATGAACATACAGAGAGAGAGGAAAATAGACAACTACAAATATACTATTTCTGTAGTTTAGAATAAAAGTTAAATGTACTCTAAAATGTTCAGTTAAATTGAACGAGGTATGGCAGGAATGATTCTTTTAATATTAAAATTTATTGATTTCAAATAACCAGAAATTATAGTGATATTAGAATCTATTCAATAGTAAAGAAATTTTTCTGTACTATAACACCAGCCAAATAATTGTAGAATATGGGGTCATGGACCCTAAAAGAGAACCCGTCACTGCCACATTCTTAAACAAGTATAATTCCTAACTGCATTCAAAATTCTTATCCTGGGCCATTCTGTTCCCCAGCTGCCATACTTGGAAGGCCAAGGTTTTTCAGTACAGAAGCAGTGTCAGCCCCTTCTCCCGAAGGCAATAGGAAGTTGGGAGAGGTGGGATTTCACAGGAATAGGACTCTTTTGCTGCCTTCTTCAGAATTAGGAGCTCTGGCCCACTGACAGCATCTTTCACATGTCAACACTCATGGTGAACAAAGTGCTAGCTGTTGATTCCTTGGTACTGCCTACCATGCCCTCCTGCTAATACCTTCCTTGGAATACCTGGGATGTGCTGATCTCAAAGGACTTTCACTCATTTCTTCTCTAGCAGCATATTTTTAAATATATTATGTATGTATGTATTTATTATTTCTACCTTGGCTATAGAGTGCTTCTTCCTTAAGTCACAGCACAGCCTACAGGAGTGTTCTTTACAGTCAGTTAGCGGATGGGAAAGGGACCAAAGTTGTCTCAGGAACATACTTCTTGGCCATAAAGTAGATGCCAGGGCACCTGCAGCACCAGCCAGAGCTAAACAGTGAAATACTGTCTTGAAAAACCTAAATAAGCCGGGCAGTGGTGGTGCAAGCCTTTAATCCCAGCACTTGGGAGGCAGAGGCAGGCGGATCTTTGTGAGTTCGAGACCAGCCTGGTCTACAAGAGGTAGTTCCAGGACAGGCTCCAAAGCTACAGAGGAAACCTGTCTCGAAAAAAAAAAACCTAAATAATAAATAAATAAAATGATTTTCAAGGTGGTTCTGAATAGAAATAAATCAATAACCTTAAAAATATAAATGTAAGATGTGATTTAAAATTTTCATGTGTATTTAAGTGGAAACCAGAAATGTGATCAAGTGGGCACATTAAGGTGTAAAAAAAGTGGGAACTGAAATAAAAGATAATGGTACAAAGTAGTTTATGCCTTCCTTTCCTGAACTTGGGAGGCAGAATTTTTCTGTAGTTTGTGACCATGGCAAGTTTTGTCTACTTACACAGATTCAGATCAATTTGAGCTACCTTATTAATTCCTGCCTCAAAAATCCAAAATCTGAAATAATAGAACTTAAAAAAGGATATATTCATTTTCTCCAAGACGAAAACTAATACAATGAAAGAAGATATCAATATATATATAGAAGTATAGATAAAAGGTGAAAGCCAGAACAAAAGAATGCACTAAAAGAAAGGAAGGAAGGATAAAGAAAGAAAGCAGACTAAATTATTTAATTTACAGAATAAATGAATAATCATTAACATACTGTTTCATGAACTCTAAAAGGCATACAATCAGAATTAGAATTTGAAAACAATAACAAGATTTTAATCAATTTAAAATAATTTAAACAATTAATTGCTGTTATGTGATAAGAACTAATAAGAATATTAATAAAGAACAATGTCCGTAAATACCATCGATTATGACAGTTACATATCATGAAGTTGTAATGCCCTTAAAATTTCTGCAATTTGAAATAGATTTTATGGCAGAATTTCAAATATTGGCAGTAGAATTACAAATATTGACAACTATATAATGTGCCAATTATTCTTAATAAGAATGAGAATATATAATGTGCCAATTATTCTTAATAAGAATGAGAATATATAATGTGCCAATTATTCTTAATAAGAATGAGAAGTTAGTATCAATAGAAGATATTCAGTGTGTATAATAATGCCTGTATCATATATACACTAGATAGAATTTTTAAACTGATTGTTGCTAAATCTTTTAAAAATATATTTCAGTAGATAATATGTTTTTGAAAACATGCTAAATTTGTTCTTTCCTTGTATTAAAAAATCAATAGTATAAAGGAAGAAATGCATTTTTGTAGTAGACGTACACACTAAAAGCCATTTTGAATTGTCTGTCTCCAGTTTGCTTCTCATATATATTTTTAATAACTTCCCACATTGCACTTATTTACTTGATTTACTTATATAAAATTTAGATAACCTCAGGGCTGAGAAATGGCTATTTCACTTATGATTTCACATGCAGTATTTCAATTGCAACAATTCATATGCAAATTCAAAATACATTGTGCACTAAAATATTCCAGATTATACAGAAATGGAAATGATGATATCCTCCTAAAATAATTTTTTTCAGTGTAAGGGAAAAGTAACAACATAAAAGCACGAAATAAATCTATATTTCACTTTGACAGAGTGGCAAAATTACTGTAAAAGCACTTCTGAAAAAGGAAACAATTCTAGTTGCTGTAGTATGTAACTGGGTTATATTTTGAGTTTTATACAACACAAGATCTTTCATATTCAAATAATTTGTAAAAAAATCCTATATTTGAAAAGATGTTAGCAATTAACTTCAGAAAGGATATAACTTATTTTCAGACACAACTTTGTTCTTGTAGGCAACTTGTTTAAAAAGACATTATTACTATCCCAGTTCATATCATTGAAGAGGACCACATGACTATTTTTCTATAAGTGTAGTAAATTTTGTGCTCTTTTCTGGTGGTCATTTATAAAGCTTAATGAATGACAAAATAATTCTTTCTGTGACTGAACATCCAATCTTTTGCATTATATCAGCAAAAGAACAATTCTTCAAGCATGATCCTCTTAGAGTTTCGTTTACTTATTCTACTAAGAATTACTTACCATGCACATAGTCAAAAACTTAACGGTATAAAGAGATTTCACATGCTTTTACACACTGAATTATACATACTGTAGTGAATTTCTTGCACTGCTTATTTTAAACACCAGAGCTAATCAAATACATTGTGTTGTAAAATGAATCAGATACTGAAGACATAGGGTTTATGTGCTGAAGCTTTTCATAGAGGCTTGACTTTTGTTTAAGATTCAAATTTTTTTATTTTATTTTTTAATAGTTTTTATTTATTATACTTGAAAAGATCATGAACCTTACACTTTTAGGTGTACCATGGGATACAATTACCTATTACTGCAGATAATTTATTGAGATATTTTAAGGCAATATAAAAACTGATAGACATTTAATTAATCTCAGAGTGCTTTTTGTCTTTATTTCTGGTCAATGTGATTAAATAGTGAAAAGAATATTACTAATGATGGTCACAAGAAATCAAGTCTTTTAAATAAAGCCCAACATGGAGATAAATGACTTATACAAGATACATATCTGCAGTTCTTCTTTTCCAAACTAATCAAGTGCATATAATACATATTATATACTTATACATATTTACATGCATACATAAGGCCATTGGCATAAAAATAACTTGGGAGATAATATGAGAAATAGAAATTACAATCCTGGGCGTAAGGACTAAAATAAGTGTTAAATTCAATTGCTAGAAAAATGTATATTATAACTAACTTACTTCCTCATAGAACTTCTTCTCACATATCAAATTAAAATGCTGGAAGGACTCAAAGTTGGTGATAATTTAAGAAAACATAAAATTCCTACTTTATTAATATAGTATAGACATATATTAATTTGGTTATATGACTAATAGGAGACCTCCTATAAACAAAACCTCTAAAAGAATAAAGAAATAGCCCATAGATCTCATATTTTTTATACTATGGAAAAAATAAGAAACAATATCTAAGACAGGAATTATTTTTAGAGCACATTTTTTGTCTGTACTGTTTTATTGTTCTTCAATAATTTCATATATATATATATATATATATATATGGAATGAATTATCATTCACTCCCTCTATCTGTACAATTCATTTTACTAACATTTTTCTTCATCTTTTCTTTTTTATTCTTCTTTGCTTATCATCTGGGGTCATTTAATATTGCCCCATGTGTGTGATGTGTGTCCCTCCACCAGAGCATGGGTAACTAAGGCCCAGAATAGCAAATATCACACGTTCTTTCTCCTATATGTTTCCCAGTATCAAATCATCTTCTTGTGTCTTTAAGGTACTGCATTAATGTAAGGTAGAAAACTAGAAATTAATCACTAGAGGGGAAATATATTCAAAAAATAGAAAATTAAAGGTAAGATGGAATTAGAGAGCTTGAAGACTGAGGTTAACAAAATTCTATAGCAGGATGGCACATAGGAATGTGGGAAAAATCAGGCTGTGGGAAGAACCAAAGGAAGAATGCAAAAAAAAAGCTATATGTAAGCATGCTATGTCACCACCCAGTTAAAATGTATTATAGGAAAGTTATTAGGATACATGTGATAAGATAGAATAACAAGGGATAGTGAAAGGGCAAGAAGGTATGATAGTTTGCGTGCTAAAGAAATGATGAACCAAAAATGTGACACTGAAATAGTGCTTAGTAAACTAATTTCAAAATTATATATATATGATGCATAGGTACATGATGGTTTTTTTGGACTTTATGGAAAAACTGAAAATCAGAGTGAAAAATGTGGAATACTTCCTTATGAGTCAAGGAGGTCCCATAGGTCTCCAAAACAATACAGGCTATTGTCAGTGTCCTTGGGTACCCAGCATAAGCTAAATACTAAAACCCATGGCTTAAGCCTTTATATACTTTCATTTCTGGATATAGAGAAAATAATCTTGACATGGCTAGGAAACTCTCTGTTGATTAGCTTTCATAGTGTTGGAAGGTGCTTTCAAAGTTATTGAGGGATAAAAGATGTCTGCAGTCTAATCCATGCTGAATTCTACATGTTATATAATATCAAATTGTCATGTCAGATTTCACAAGTCAAATGATATACTTGCTCATATTTTGCTAAATGGAAATGTTATGACTTCTTTATTGAGCACAGTCAAGGTTTTCTTCCTATATCTGTGGTTCTCCAGTGTCTGAGTTACTCTTCTATTTCTGTAAGGACATACCATGATAAGACAGCTCTCTAAAGGAGAGAATTTAATTGGTGATATGCATCTAGTTTTAGAAGGTTACTATATGATCATGATGGGAAGCAGGAAAATGTGCTGGTGAACCAATGTCTATAAGTTTTACATCTTGACCTGTAAGCAGTAGGCAGAGAAAGAGAGAAGAGTGAAGAGAGGAGAGAGAGAGAAAAAAAAATACTAGGTCTGGAATGGGCTTTTGAAAGCATAATGCCCATCTCCAGTAACATACCTCATCCAACATGGTCAAAACTATTCCAATCAGATCATAACAGCTAATCCTTCACAAACTCTTTTACTCCTTGGTTACTAAGAATTTAAATGTATGAACCTATGGAGTTCATTCAAACCACCACACTGAGATTACGGTTTTGTAAGAGAAATGTTGAGTTTGTAAATTACAATGTCCTCCCTGCAAGTTAGTGCTGGAATAATGTAGCACAGTCTTGTGAGTAGCTAAGCAATGATTGGCCTAAGCTGAGACCCAACTAATGAAAGTGAGTCCATGTCCTACACTATCCAGATGGCTAAGAACTAGAGGTCAGTTAGCAAATAAACCTCGACAAAACTAAACTTGACTGATCTAAAAATTGTCAATGAAATTTTCCTAATATATTCTGCTATACTCACAGATCAGTGCCCAGTCCAATTGTCAATCAGAGATAGTTTCTAGAGCAACTGATGGGAGCATTTGCAGAGACCCACAGTCAAACATTAGGCAGAGCCCAGAAAATGCTGTGAAAGAGTTGGGGGAAGGATTGCAGGAGCAAAATGTTTTAATACACCCTGAAAATATTATTCACTCAATTAACTAAGCACTGCTTCCAGGGTCTCACAGAGACTAAAGTGAAAGGGGTATACAGTATATCTTCTGCATATACCTTATGTTTGTGTGGTTTGGTGTTCTTGTGGGAATTCTATCAGTGGGAATTGGGGTATTTCTGACTCTTTTATTTCCTTTTAGAACCACCTTTTTCCTACTGGTTTGCCCTTTATAGCCTAGTTTGTCCCTAGACTTATTGTAACTCTTTATGGTATTTGGTTGATAGCTTTGGGTGGCCTGCCTTTTTTCTGAATGGAAATGGGAAGAGTGCATCTGGAGGAGGGTTAGGACTGGGAGGGTAGAGAAAGGAAAACTGCATTTGCTATGTATTATATGAGAGACGAATAAAAAATAAAAAATCAAAACAAAACAGTATAATTGTCAGGAGCCATTAGAAATAAGTGTTCAACAGGCTGACCTGCCAGATGAGTTATTCTCTGATAGTAAGCCAAACCTGGAAAATCCATAGAGTTACTGCTGTGTGGTTACAGTTGCTCCTATCTGTAATTTCACTCATGAGTCAGTTCATTTCTTCCCTAATAACTTTATTCCCCAATAAAATCTTTGGCTGCTTTCCCACTGCTTGTATGTTTACCTCATGAAAATATTCCATCTACTGGACACATATATCTGTAGATGGTCAGGAAGATGGTGATTCATTTGACTGTATAATTTTGATTTGTAGAATGTGTGATAATCTGCTGGCCTGGTCTATCACCTGGGTACCCTGCTTTAAGAGATAAGCCCCATCCACTCCCAATCCCCCTTTCTGCTGAGGCTGAGGCAAGTGGACTCTCCCCCCTTTATTCTGGAGAGGCAGCTTCTGCCTATCTCCCTTCTTCCCTCTTCTCTCCTTACCCATTATCCCTTTCCCCTCCATAACCCACTAAATAAACTCTTTACCCAAAATCTCTCCCTGCGTGATGTATCTGTCTGTCTCTTACCCTTTGCAGCCTCTCATCCACCAAGGGGAACTGCTGAGTCCTTAGGGGACATGCTGAGTCCTTAAGGGACCTGCTGAGACCTCAGATGACCTGTATAGAACAACTGCCACTGTGGAACCAGTCCCCTACCACGTGTTTTAAATGATAACTTTGGTGACAATAACTGAGTGGTGCATTCCTTTTTTGAGCTCAGGGACCCTCGGATTATTTTTGGGATACTGTTCCCTTTTAGCCTAGTATCTCTCCTGTGACTGCTCTTTCTTGGGCTCTGCCTCACTGAGCAGTGCATTTCTTTGATCTAGGGATCCTTTTCAGAATACTATTCCCTTCTGGTGACCTAATACCTCTCAGGCAACTGCTATTTCTCGGCCCCCATTAACTTGTGGATGAATGGATAACAGCCTGAGCTAGTTGTTTACTTTTCTGCCTCACCCATGGGAAACAGGCTGATATTTCTAACTTCTACCAGCCACTGGCTAAATTTAAAGAATTACACCATGGGGGTAACCATGCCTTTTACCATTTTCTTCGAGTTTAACAAAGTGAGGAGCCAAAGTTTCCACCCCTAGTCAACAAGTGGAGATAGCAAGCTCTCCACATAAGGTCTCACCCCAGCCAGCTTCCTCTCACTCACTTTCCATTTAACTTTATGTGAACTTAAATTCAACTGTGTGTAAATGTATGTATACTTACTGCTAAATGTTTTAAGTTATATATTATATATCATAGCTCATTTCACACTAAGAAACCATTAAGTCTCATAGTTTAAATTGGTACATACGTTTAAGTCTCTTACAAAAATACTGTATATGTAATACAATCCTGCTTTAAAATATATTAAGCTGTTCTCCACTATTGTCAGTTCTACCCACTAAGCTTCCATTGCAAACAGTTTTTTTTTTCCTCCTTAGTCTTTTACAAGTATAAATCTTACCTGTTAAGTTGAGAGCCAGTACAGTCAAGCTTAAAGCCAGCTCTCCAGGCACCTCTTATACTGTAGTGATAAATTATCTGTACCTGATAAACAACCCTAAACTTCTCAGAGATCTGGGGAATATAGCATTTAAATGTTTAATTATTTTAAGAATTTTTATAGCAGAGAGACAGGTTGGCTCCTAGCAGCAGCACTCTATTTCCTCCAAAGAAAGAAGTCAGATGGATATAGACAACATCCATCTACAATTCACTTCATCAAATGAAAATGCTAACAATTGGGCAAAAGTGCCTTTCATCCAAACTGAAGATCTCTAGACAGTGGACAGAAACACTGAAACCAAACTGCTCAGGTTAAGGCAGTCTTGGTTTCCTACAGATTTTATAACACACAGGATCTTCTGGAATCTGGCAGATCCTGCTTGTTACAAAAGAAAATGAATACAGTCCTGATTCCTGATGTCTGTGCAATCAACGGTCATAGAGGACCCTGAGGAGTGGTTCTAAGTAGCCAACCAACTTCTCTTTCGTTTTTAAATCAATAACATAAGTAAAATTTTATACTTCTCAAAGATCTCTGAAACAATTTGACAGCTAAGAGGTTATGTAGTAATCCTACTGAATGGGAGAAGATCTTCACTAACCCCACATCAGACAAAGGCCTAATCTCCAAAATATACAAAGAACTCAAGAAACTGGACATAAAAATTCTAATTTCTCCAATTAAAAAATGGGGTAATGATCTGAACAGAGAATTCTCAACAGAAGAAGTTCGAATGGCCAAAAGATACTTAAGGTCATGTTCAACTT
>JAQHUG010000316.1:911743-929661 GCA_028555095.1 Dicrostonyx torquatus
GGGAGGGCCTTGGGCTTCCCATAGGACAGGGTATTCTGCACCATCTTAATGAAGCAGGGGGAGGGCAGTGGGGTAGTGGGGGAGCGGGAGGGCCGGGAACAAGGGGAGTAATGTAAATTTTTCTTTTAACTCTTAAAAAAAAACTTAAAAAATTCTACTAAAATACCTTTCTTCATATGATTATTTTTAACAGAAAGAGTATGTAATTGTTGAAAATTTCTAGTCTAATAGCAATATAAAATAGAAACCACTTTACAGCGGAAGGCTCCATATCCAAGAATATTTGAGAAGAACAAATTGGCCTTATGGGTTTTTTTTGAAAAACAAACACTAATTTTGAAAAGAGTTCACATGGAAATTGTATTCTTTAGGCACAGCAATGAGTTTTGTTTGATGTTTATTTTAAATTTTTTATTAAATTTTATCATTGATGTTTTTACAGAAGTGTATTTTGCACTATAAGTTTCATACTTTCCCCCAAGACAACTATCAGCCACACTCTTCATTAACAGCATTCCATTTTTTAAGTAAAAGTTTGATTTAAAATTTTATCTGATGCCAAGGGAAAAAGAGGTTCCAAGAATATTTATTCACTTCGGACAGTAAAACTAACAAAATTTACTAATTGATTATATGCTAGCATAATGAAGATTCTTTATTCCAATTGTGTTATTATTGTTAACATCCTGATGGTTCTCTCTCAGGTTTGTTTTTATAGTTCTTATAATACAAATCTTGAAAATCTAGTTATTTTCTTGACTATCCTCACATTTGTCAAGCTTTTACAGCTCTACCCTATTGAACTCCTCTTATAGTTAAAAAAGAGTATTGGTATCTATATAATCTCAAACATTTTATCTTGTCCTTGATTCTATGGGTCTATATCAACACTATTCTTAGTAAAATTTAAAATACATAGTTTATAATGAGAACAGCTTAATGAAACAAAAAGTATCCCAGATTGTAAATTGGAGATCTAAATGCTAGCTACATTTAAAAATAACTTTGCAAAAATTTTCATCTATCAAATTAGAGTGCTGTATACATAAATTCTTTCGAATATCCCTCTCATTGTTTAAGCTATAATGCTTCTTTAAGAATATCTTATCTCTAGCCACAGGCCTCAATTCATTTACAGCATAATATCAAGAGATGTTATAAAAATTATACTACATTTTCTATTATAGCACTTTTCTATTATATGAAGTAAAACTTATCATGACAAGGCAAAAACTCTTCTCCGATGTGGGTCTCCAGGATATAACTTAGTCTTTCAATTGATCGTTCACCTATCTAATATGATTTAGTCATTACCTGCAATTTTCTAGTACTACAGAAAAACAGAGATCACCCCTTGAATTCAGTATAGAAACTCTTTATAATCTATAGGATGCTATATAAAGTAGATTGTAAAAATAAAATAATGAGTTTAAGGAGCCAAAACAAATTAGGATAAAATACTTCTCATACTCTTAGCACTATGGGAACTCAACTCTACACAGATGAGTCCGGATAATGCAAAATCATAGAGAAAAACACCCATGAAAGTAGTTGAAGAATACATTTGCTTCTAGACAATAACTTCAATTATAAAGATAAAGACAGAAAAAAGAAAACTTGCTATTATATATCCACCTTAAACACAAAATAGCTTTAAAAGAAAACTGAACATTATTAGTTTATACACAATTAAAATCATGTCATTCTTTTTTCTTTTCTAATCCCGATCTTAGCAATTTGTGGACAAATAATTAGGAAGGCAAAGAAACTCAGTTTTGTTGAACAACATAACTAAAACCCTTTTCAGGATTAGAATTCAGTTAAAAGACTGGTTCAAAGGAAGTGAAACTTGTGAAAAAGAGGTGATTTTAGCTTTCTGAAACAGCTACATATGATTGAGGATTATTGTTTCTCAGAAGTGAAGAGCATAGGACCTGTGATCATAGTAAGTAAACATTGCACTAAACAGAAGTCACTCAGAAGTTTGAAACCAACTCATAAGTTCTTTAATACTTTGTGAATTGCAAAGCAGCCTTTATAAGTTCAAAACTGCCACAAATGAAATAGAAAAGCTAGAGAATATGCTAAGTTTTCATTATCGGTCAGACAACAAACATTTCATGATAAAAGATACAGATAATAGACTATATTGTTAAAATGGATATATTTTAAAATAAAAAAAGCAAATGTAGCAATAAAATTGTCACAGTGCTACAATGTTTGCAGATATGCTACTAAGATCTAATGTTTCACTCATATTCAAATCATAAATATGTATTGTAATAATATGAATAATATATTTTTGTCTAAATTTATAAGAGCCAGAGCAAATGCCCTTGGATATGAAATCATAGGATAGACACTTAAATTTTTTGAAATTAATTTTCAGCTTCCACTGTATTATTAATTTAAACATCAAGTGAACTAGTTCATTCCTACCTCACAAATGTTCCTGATATTATGCTAAAAACTGTTGCAAGGGAGAAGGCCACTTGTTCAACCCGGCTGCCCATGTAGCTTAGCCACTAAATAACCACACAAAAATTATTTTCATTAAATTACTGATTAGCCTATTAGCTCTAACATCTTATTGGCTAACTATTACACTTTTATTTAGCCCATTTCTATTAATCTATGTATTGCCACGTGGCAGTGGCTTACCAGGAAATATTCAGCTTATCGGAAATATTCAGTTTGTCTGATTCTGGCGGCTCCATGGTGATTTCTCTTGACTCTGCTTTCTTCCTCCAAGAATTCAGTTCTGTCTTCTCTGCCTACCTAAGTTCTACCCTATCAACTAGACGTAGGCAGTTTTTTATTCATTAACTAATGAAAGCAACACATGAACAGGACATCCTACACCATTTTCCCTTTTCTTTTTAAACAAAGAGGAAGGTTTGAATTTTAACATAGTAAAATTACATATAACAAAACAGTTATCAAACAAGAATTATATAAACTTATATTCACTTTATCTTTTATCATAACTAAGGAAAACTATAACTATAAATTATTCAGCTCCATAAAAGACTTCAGAAGGATATAATATTACCTACGTAAACAAGTACATTGTAAGCAACTTCCCAAATTCTAGAATTGAGAGATGCCTAACCAACTCCATAAGGAGTCTTTTCAATGCCTCTCATCCTTTTGAAGTAGCTTGGTGCTACCAAGAGCAAATGTGTCTCACTGTCATAAAAAGTTCTAACTTCTTAAAATATTTTAAATGCCATATTCTGAATGACTCTGAAAGATTTAAAGAACACCTAATTGAAATATCTCTCTCTATATATAGAAAATCTATCTAACATGACTATAAGCTTGACTATTAAAGATGACTATATATTAACCTATATTTCTTAATTATACATTACATTTTTAAATAAAATATAAAATCACAACACCTCAATCAAGAGCAGAAATATACATATAACAAGATTGAGCTTAAATTTGTATTAATAAACCAAGATCCATACCAATGCAAATTATTCATATCTATATCATATCCCCCTATAAATGTAAATAAACATTTATAGACAATATGTGGGAATATGGGCACAGCTCTGTCCATACTGCTTTCTACTGACTGGGGGCATTGTTAATCAAGTCTTTCATGGTGTGTCCTGTGTGCTGGGTTCATCTCATTCAGCAGCTGGGTGAAGTAATTTTTGAGGGTGTTTCTGGCAACTTTTCAGGAGGCCATGGTCCATGAAACGATATTTGCCTGAATGCAATCCAGAGGTTCTCATCTTCTGTGAAAACAAAAGAAGAACCTCTTTTCCCAAGAAACATGTCCTTAGACACAAATTTTGAAATCAGGATGCCTTTATAATATACATGCTGGTTTAGCGTAGCATTCCATACAATGGAATGTCTCTCTGTACTTACCTCTTTCACAGTCAAAAAATTCAAAGAAAACACAATAATATATATAATACAGACTCTGTGAATTTTTCAACTTTATATATCTTATTTTTCTTTACTCCCTTTAATCTATGATTATCTCTACTCTTCTTAAAGACTTTATTTTTTTAAATCATTAACTTTATTTTATGACTCTCTATACTTTTTCTTCTCTTTTTCAAGCCTATGTATAGTTATCCAACACTATGACCCATTGAGAGTTCTTTTATGTCTGAATCTGTCCTGTTGTGAATCTGTAATTCTTAAAGTGCTAAGATTCTTAAAAACTTAAGCTGCATAATTTCTCAGTTAATACATCAGTGCCTGCTTGCTCTGCCCATTAAAGCATGGTGGAGCAGCTCATGCCTCTGAGTCATGTGTACCACCCTAGTTCCAGGCACACAGCAATTCCACATTGCCATCAAGCAAGCTCCATGCAGCATGCTGCTCACAAACCCAAGGCAAACGTTCTGCTGGTCAGGCAGTGGTGGCTCATGCCTTTAATCCAAGGACTAGGGAGGCAGAGGCAGGTGGATCTCTGTGAGTTTGAAGCCAGCCTGGTCTACAAGAGCTAGTTCCAGGACAGGCTCCAAAAGAAAAACTACAGAGAAATCCTGTCTCAAAAAAAAAAAAACAAAGCAAAACAAAACCAAGAAGCCCCATGTTGGGTACCATTTGTTGACTACGTTTTCTGTCCTGCCTGGTTCCTGCAGTAGTTAAGTCCCAAAGAAATCACATAGAGGTCTACATTAACTATAAACTGATTGCCCATTTGCTCAGTCTTCTTAATAACTTATAATTTATATTAGCCCATTATTATTGTCTATGTTAGCCACGTGGCTTGGTAACTTTTTCAGTGAGGCAGTTACATCTTGCTTGCTCTATGTATTTGTTAGAGCAATGCAAAGCTGAGTAATACAAAAAAATTCATTCTTATTCATAAAACACCTTGCAATATATTTTCTAGGTGAAAATTATGCTTTATACAGTACTTAACATTGCATACCTATAGAAATGTGCACACTGAAACTATTTTTCTAATAATAAATTAAAGAATGCTTATTTACATGGTAAAGTCACTATCATGAAGGTAAACTAAGACAAAATTGCTTTTGAATAGGCTAAAATTACTGAATCACAAGTTGAAAAATAGAGAATGTTTTTATTTAAAATATGCAGCTTTAGAGATTTAATATATAGAGGCATTTATTGTAGAATGTTGGGAGGTCTATTATATGTGACTATTTCCCTTAAATATAATTTTGTGTTACTGGCTTTAAATACATTTTGGATGACACTGATGTAAAACTCAGGCTCAAGTATGTTTTCTGGATGCTTTTATTATAGATCAAAGGTTTTGGAAAGGGGAACAACCTTGCATAGAAGATTCATTTTTTAAGTGAATGACTGCTCTGTTATTGCCGCGTTTAAAAAATCATAAACCTTGATATGTAAAATGAGGTAAAGATGCTTTGTTCCAGCAAATAACCTATGAATCTCTATATGAGGTGTTCACTGATATTAACCAGACATTTTTATTTTGCAGGACAATGTGACTGACTGATAAGAATCTAATAACCTTTCCCTTTCCTGTTTCTTCCTAATATAACAAAAATGAATTCCATCAAAATGTCATGAAAAGTATAAGACTTAATCATTTATCTGTCATATAAATTGACAGAGTCATTACCAATAGAGAATAAGCATTCTTTAATGTGCACTCAAGAATTGGTAATTGGTTTTTGCCACTTAAATAAGGGGAAAGATTGAAATGTATCTTTTCAAATTCACATAATCATTTTATCTTGAAAAAGAGTTCTGTGTTTTTTTCTTAGATTTATCATTTCAGGTTCTTTTTTATATAGTACCTGCTGACCCATTAAAAATAAAGATTTTTAAAAATAGATTTTCTCTTTATCTTTGGATTCTGCCCTGGACCTCACTCTGTAAATGAGGCTGACCTCAAACTCTTAGACATCTGTCTGCCTTTGCCACTCGAGTGCTGGGATAAAAGGTATGCTCCACCACCACAATTGTAAACAGAAAAAAAATGTGTGTTCTAAATTTTTATTTTTCTGAGATTTGTTTAGAAGTCAGTGTTTAGGTAATCAATAATATGTGTTATGTTCACATATCCAGGAAAAGTATTCAATGTACTCAATGTGGTGAGGGTAAGTCAAAAGGCCAGAAAAAAAAAATCACAGAAATTACTTGCTAATTTTTCTGAATGTGACAAGCAAAGTAAACAAATATTAACACTAAATAGCCTGTCCATTTAATGCAAGTATTACTTGGAGGCTAGACTATAAAGATTTCTAGATTCCACTAACACACACACACACACACACATACATATATACATATATAACTTTAACTTAAACATTTAAGCTAAAAAAGGTGTTAGTTTTGGGGAGAAGTAGTGTTTTATTTCCACAGGAAATTGAAAGGTTGTGGATTCATTCTTTCTTAAAGAAAACCAGGTTCTATTGAGAATGACATTCTGAAGTCCTGACTGCATCATGCATAAATAAACCTAGAATAACTAAAAGACATGTGATATATATTTTACTTGCTTAATCATAAAAAATCATCTTTGGCTGACTTGTATAAAATACAGAGTCTAAATTTATTGATGCAGATATGTATGTTACTTTAAAATGTTATATATTTTTCAGAATAAAAGGATTATACAGCAATGAAAACGAATGATCCAGGTGATCCCACATCTCAAAATGTCTGTATTACAATCTCTTTAGAATTCTTCATCCAGAACAGCTTCAAGATGGTTGGCTGAGATGATCCAACTTCACAGAAAACACCAGTCAGGACTTGACCATAATTTTAATTTTTCTCAGATTCTAAAAATTACCAGATCCCCAATCACCAGTAAGTATTCTAAAGAATGGTGTTATCACTTCCAATATAAGGGTTATAGATTGCTATTACAATATAAGGGGAGGGGAGGTTGGTTACAAGTTGCTGCTGGTAATGGTCAGGAAAATAGCTGAACAAAAGAGTTTAGATTCAGGAATCTTTTGAAATGAAAAGAGAGAATGATAGGAAGAAGAAGAGTAGAGTTAGAGGAGACATCAGCCAGTCATCAGGGAAGTAGGATATGTAGAAAATGAGGCAACAAGCAATGAGTCACATGGTAAAGTATAGATAAAAAATTATGGGTTAATTTAAATGAAAGAGTTAGGATGTAAGAAGCCTGAGCTATTGGCCAAGCATTTTAACTTATATTAAGATTCTGAATGATTATTTGAGAGAGGATGTTGGATGGGAAAACTCTGTCTGCATTCATCATTTTCCCATCAACTAAAACAATTTGGATAGCAACTTATTTTGTGAAAAATTTCAGATTAGCAATAAAGTACAAAATAAAAAAGAGTCAACAATTTTTCAGGATAAAGAAATTAAATAGGATAATCACCATCATTTTCTTCCATTATATTGAATTTTTATTATGAGAAATATAGTCCAATTTGTAGCTTTTATCAACCCTAGCAGTTACTATAATAGGAAAGAAAACCACACACTTCAAAATTAATTTAACAACTAAGATTGTCTATCAAATAACATCAACCAACTACTTCTAGCAGAGTAATTGTTAGCAATATGTCTCCAAAAATATATAACTTCCTAAATTTGGTCTTTCATTATTATTGGGGATAATTTCTTTTATCTCTAGTTTTAAATTACTCAGGTAAAACAAAAGAGTACACCGCTGGTCAATGACAGACACATATATACTCTGCTATCATATAATGGATTATGCTAATCACAGTTAAATGAACCCTTGATTTCTGAGAACAGCAGAAACCAATTTATTTCCTTTTTCAATAATAAAAATTTAATCTAATATTTTACTTATGTTTGTTACTAGATTGACTATAATTTTTTTTACTATTTCCTTGTCTTTTTTACCTTACAATTATAGGACTCAGAATAGTGAGTGCTTTAAGAATATTCATTGAAAAGTGGTAAATAAATGACATATTCATCTCATCATTTTGTTCCAATGCAGTACTTACTCTAACAAAAATAATGAAATTGTCAATAATATAAATATCTATTAACTCTCAATGAACTCAGGTTTCATACTACTTTTTATTTACTATAAGCATTGCATAGGGTTAGTTGCTGAAAACCAAAAATATTCCCCAATATGTGAATAGTATAAGCCTTTTGGATTTTGAAAAAGGAAGGTGAGACCTATAAAGTGAACAGACACAAATATAACACTATAAAGGTTTGTTTTGAAGATAGTATTATAACACTAAACCCTCAGAGTTCCAGTACCTTTTTTCACAAATCAGTAATAAAGAGATCAAGGTATGCTATGCATACAGTATGTACACATTTACATAAACTTAAAATGAAATGAAATTATGTGACTAAGGCAGACATTTTAAGATATGAACAAAATTAATATCAATAGACATGATAACAGGAAATAAGACATTTCCCATTACTACACAAAGTCCCACACGAAAAAAATTGACTGGTGAAAGAGAAGCAAAATCCCTGGGATCTTCTCATGGAATGAACTTCCTATTCATTACCCAATATAAAATGGTTAGCATTGATATTATATACGCAGAAGCAACAAAGTTTACTCATTAAAACTGGTTGTAGTTATGTATTTTTGTATATTTATGTGTACCTGTGTGTATGTTTATGTGTGCAAAAGTGATAATCAAAGGAAAAAGATCATCAATTTGAGGGGAAGATAAGAGAGGGGACAAAGAAGAGGTTGAAGTTTGGGGATCTAAAAGGGTTTGATATAGGAAACAAAAGGGGGAAATGATGAAATTGTATTTAATATTAAATGCATTCAATACAAAGTATGAAAGAAGGGTCTCTGGATGTGTGGACAAATCAACTCCCGGAAGTTCATGAAGTTATTAAATGAAAATTGAGGTGCCAGTAGTAGGTTAACTCCCTATTTTCCTGAAGTTGTCCAAACAATAGAACATACTGGTACCAGTACTAGGCTGAATGACATTTCTTCATAAGATATGATATTTGGTTGCTAGACATAAGGGAATGACCTAGAAGCTTCTTCTTGGAATTTTTCATTCAGGTTGCTGAGTGAAACTCATCAACAGTCTCACTGAGCTATCTACACTGTGCTACACTGCCAACTTGTCAGGTAAAATGTGCCCAATGAGTCAATAGTTATATGACATTTATGCAGTGACAAATTGCTTTATAACTGGATATGAAGTACAGTATGCAAAAAGAAATTCACATCCAGTATCGTAATCCTAAGAAAACTCTTAGCTTGGGTTGTCATTGATATTAGTAGGGAATTAGCTGCTATGCTATTTTTTTAATTGCTAAATAGATAGACTTCACATGGTAAACTGTACCCCAAACATTTATGCTTTTGTTCATGGATTGGTGCTGTTCTCAGCTTTTCCTGCAGATTTTATGACAAAAGATTCTATGACTCAATCTGTTGGGACCATTTGGAGTCATGGCCTCCAGGTGCTCTTCCCTGCTAGAGATCTTTACCTCTGATTTAAGTTATTGAAAGCTGTGCTTCACAAGCATGTGTTGCCTTGCCTTGAGGATCAGAGGATAAGGTTTTCACCTGTTGGCCAACCTGACTTTTGGGTATATAAGCTTCTATAGTGCTATTGAATACAGGACTTCTTACCAGTGAATAGAGGTCCGTGTCCCTGTCTCTCTGTGTGTCTTTGTATGTTTCAGCCTCCAGCCCCTAGCCCGAAGCAGCTCAGTAACTGTATGGTAGCACACAGAAGACAGACAGGCGTTGTGCGTGGCACATATCTTATTTTTACAGTGGGTTGCAGAGACTTATAACTGTGGAAAATATTGAGAACAATTGACATAATGTTAAACATTAAATGGGGCATGTAATAGTACCTCCTCCAAAGATTAAGGAGCACTCTATGAGGTGATCATGTAAGAATTGGAGAAAGGGGTGGAATATAATACAATATTGTTTTCTAAGCATGATACGGAGATTGTACATTTTAATTCTCAGAAGCTGTGATTATATATATAAGACCTTCACATAACAGAGCTCATCTCCATTCCACATGGAATGACAACAGAGATCATAATGCCCCATGCTTATCTGAGGATGTTCATTCAATTAGCAGTGGGTAGAGAGTAAGAGCTCTTGAGTTTCTATCCTTCAGTGAAAACCAATAAGATGTTAATAGTTGCTGGAGGAGAGAAATTTTCTACAGTGTAATAACCATCGATAGATTGCCCAGGTAACTACTAATAATTTCTTAGTTATGTTCTTGTAAGGTAATCCTAATTAAATGTACTAGTTCATAGGAACAGAAGAAATGAAAGGATAAAAGAAAAGGTAATGACAGGAGTGGGAGGGATACTTGAAAGGGTACTGAAAGGAATGAATATGATAAGAAATCCTTATACACATGCATGAAAATATCATGTTAATACATGTTATTATATATAATTAATATTTTGTATAATTGATAATTATTAATAAAATAAAAATAAAAAAATGTTCCAAATAACACATAATAGTTTAAATTGATCAAATTCATTATTTATCCAATAAGTAACCTATCTCTTTACATCTACAAGTTTCTTTTGTGGAATCCACTTTCCGCTTGATGTAATATCATATATTTTGAAATTACCACCATTTTATGTGTAAGACAAAGCCAGAAAAAAATAATATGGGGGAATTAAATCAAAATGAGTTTTGTGTAAATTCTGTATTCAAATTGCTATAAGACCATCAACTGCAAAGAGACAATTATTTCAAAATTATCCACAGTGTATTACTTAATGACAAACTT
Source organism: Dicrostonyx torquatus (assembly GCA_028555095.1). Classification (NCBI taxonomy): domain Eukaryota; kingdom Metazoa; phylum Chordata; class Mammalia; order Rodentia; family Cricetidae; genus Dicrostonyx; species Dicrostonyx torquatus. The sequence goes on from JAQHUG010000316.1 coordinate 922,459, forward strand.
CTGCAAACTTGAAGATTACTATAGAAGTTTGAAGAGCAATAGTTATTCAATGTATGATTTCTGTAATAGCACACATGGCAAAATTTCAGTGAGCTCACAGATGTTTTAAAAACACCCTAAAATATGGAAAAGGCATTACTGATTGTAGTAGGAAAGTTTTCATAAATTGTCAAAATTTAGTGTTATATTTACAAGGTCAAGACTATATTTATAACAAATTAGAAAGTAAAATTCTTAGAATTCATTGTCATATATAAAGGATGAATATTATGTATATTTTCAAAATCAGGAAATACCTTTTTCATTGTTTGATAAATGTTAATTATGTTAGCATAAAAATAAAATTTTGAAAGTATCCAAAATGAAATTTTATTGCAATCTTGAAGATAATTTTGTTTAAGTAATTCTGTTCATACATGTTCATTGTAGACTTCCTTAAAAAGACCTTTCTTACATCTTAGAAATAATGCCTGAATAAGTCAAAATACATTTCTAACAGATGTATGAAATTGTTATTTATATGTAAGAATCGATATTACTTTTATAAAATAACCACAAATAAAAACTCTGAATTAGACACTGAAGTAGTTATTTGTGTGATAGGCCATACCTACCACTACTGAAAATGCAACTCCTTAAGTAATTTCTAATTTTTGATACTGTTACCACGACTGGACCCACAATAAATGACTATTCTGGCATCATTTTCATTCTGATGACTAGATAAATGAAGATTAATCAAAGCATAATATAGATATTTAAGTGAAATTAGGCATAATACCGATCACTGCAATTTTTATAAACATACTTTCCAAACTCTCACTATTTACATAGACATAAACATATGTATAAATATTTATAAAATAATATGAAGAAATAATGACCTTATTTTCATAAAAATCTCAGCTTCACCCAAAAAGTACATTTAATGAAACTTTGCTGCATAACGTTTATACTTTCTATTACTCATTTTTAGTGTAATTTTAACACAGTTTGGAAAACACAAGAGTGTTGGCCTGCTCTGTTAACAGATGGAGTGTTATTGATCTGATGGCTGTAGATTAGAGGGGAGCTCATTTTCACTCTTAAGATTTCTTATCATTTTGTTTTCTTCTAGTTCAACAATGGATTGAAAAACATGCCTATGCAAGCAAAGCCAGTTCAAGATGAATATATTTCAATTTTGTACAAATGCCTTGATTTTCACTCATTTTCAGACAACTTGTGGTAATCAAAGCCTGCAGCACAATGCTTTTAGATTCTTGATTATAGATGCAAGTATGATTTAAATATAAGAAGCTTCTTATAAGTGAAGCAAATAGAAAGGCAATCTCGAGTGTTGCATTGAGAATCAAACAAGGTCTATAATTATGGATTTGTGTAATCATTTGGAATTGAAAGCAATTATTTCTACACTTTGGAGCTATGAAGAATATTGATTTTACATATAATCGAGGTGGTTACTTACAATCAACCAGTGCTGAGTAAATAAATCCTTTTCTCCAAACTAGAAAATAAGTTTTAGAAAATCAGGAATAGATTGAGTATATTATACTTACTCCGTTATCACAAATTGTTGACCCTAGTCTTGAATGATCCTTAACCCTTTGGAGTAGAACAAACTAATTGGAAATCATGTTTTAGTTTCAGACAATAGTGTAACATGAAGCCTCCTAAGAGAGCCCAAGTGCAAAAGCAGAAATTCAAAATAGATTCTGACTGAAATTTTTAACATTTGTAACAATTTTTCTTATTTTTTGTAATTAATTATGTCAATACATATGTTTATCATAATTGAGTTTTACTTTCTAAATTAGAGAAAATTCATATTCAATAAATTATTATCAAAAGACTGGATGGAACAGCAATAGTTAAAAAAAAACTAGAGAGATTTTCACTTGCAACTAAATATGTACATACTTGGGGCTGACTCTTTGTAGCTTTTCTCAGATGTCCTATCTGCAGCACCCCAACTTTTATCAAAAGAATCTTTTCAGTATCTCTGCCTTGATGTAGCACATGTACTTAGAGCAGGAAACTCAATTCAATTTGAATAGTGAAAATTGTTTAAAAAGCAATCTTTTGAAAATTGATTATTTCATATAAAACATTCTTCAGAACAGAATAAATGCTCTCTCAAGCCAGTGGAATTGATTTAATCATGTCATGATGCACTTGCTGACATTGATTGTCAGCTGTGTAACACAAGTCTCAACAAAAGCAAATCCAAAATTTCTTCTCAAGCAAGAAGTTTTACTATTACAGTATTTTCTTACCAAGTCTCTGAGTGCTCAGAAAAATATCCCCAATAAACTGTTTTCAACTTGAATTATTCTAACTTCCTAGACTTGTTCTGAATATACATGACTATTAAAATATCAAGAACTGGGGGCTGTCACTGAATTTTTTTTCAGTAGGGCTGTAAGAGTATGTAAGAATCTACACCTCCAATCATTTCCCAGATGTTCTTTCTGATGTTCTGGGAATTGTAACTTAAGAGTCATTGCATTGTTAACAAGATTAAATGTCCATAAATAAATGGAATATTTTGTAAAAGCTTATACTGAAAACTAATTCTAGCATTTAGCATCAAAAATTTCATAGAACATTTTGTATGTTAAAACTAGAAATTGCCATTTTTATTCCTTATTGCCTTATATATGAGTGGTGACAGTGGTACTTTAAGAAAATATTAGGAAAATAAATGCTCAGAGATGTCATGGTTTGTACACACTTTGATATTTATATTCCTTACACATAAAAGGCACATGTACTCATGTACACATGTATTTCTCATCTCTCCTCCTAACCCCCACATACTAGAATGTACACAGAGGGTATACAAGAATGAGAAATATGTATAAATTTTAACTGTTTTTCAAAATAAAACAGTCATAAAAGGTCAGGTCGTGCTGGTGGTTCACGTCTTAATCCCAGCACTGGGGAGGAAGACTCAGGCTAATCTCTGAGTTCAAGACCAGCCTGGTCTACAAGAGATAGTTCCTGGACAGGTTCCAAAGCAACAGAGAAACCCTGTGTGGAAGTACCAAAAAAAAAAAAGAAATGAAGAAAGAAAGAAAGAAAGAAAGAAGAAACTGCCTAGTAATTTCGAAAATAAATTTATCAAAAGTAATGAAATAATCATTAGAATATATGAGTTCTTACTTGCCTTGTTATAATACTCATGCTAATGACATTTTCTTCAATAAAATCTACATAGCCCTATTTCTTAGATAGCAGTTATTCTCAAAGGGCAATAATTACACAGAAATTAAATGGGACAACATTTTAATAATCTATTGTTACAATGTTAACACCAAGAATATAATTTTTTCTTATGCCATGTTTTATAATTATGTTTCTGAACACTTTTAATACCAATTTTTCATGCATCACTAAATTAATCAAGGCAAAACAAAAAAAGAATTGGACAGAAATTTCTTGACCACAATTTGCTTAATTTGTAATTGTAGCAGAAGAAATAAGCACAGTGATTCCAAACCCAATATAGTTTAAAGGAAAACTATGATGTTCAAAAGTGAGTAGCAAGAAATTATACAAGGGAGATTTCATTAAGTAGGTGAATTTACAATAATTTTAAAAAGAGATATAAAAGATTATAACGAAGAATATTGGAATAAAATATATGATAATATAATCTTCTATTTAACATTCTCCATTATACTATACAACACCTATTTTGGAAATTCAATCTCTACTGTGTTGCATTAACTATTATTTTTTTCTCTGAAATGCAGATTTGTTTTCGATATATACTAAAATGTTTTAAGCATAAGTTCAATGCAATTAACACAAATATAAATACATTTTTGACAACTGATCTAAACAAGGAGGTGGGGAGAAGTAATAAAAGAGCCTATGAGATATCTTAGAGGCACTAACGTCTGCTCAGAATTCAAATAGATTTTCATTAGGTTGCTTCTTCAGTATAGGATTTTAAACCATCATTTATCTTTCTTTTCTTTAACATGACTACTACCCATGATATAAGTTGAATACAGATGATAAGATAGTACATCTTGCTTTGTGTCTAATCTTAAAAATCTATTATTCTTTTTTTTTTTTAGTATGACATTAGTCTTGGCTTTAATGGATACATGCTTTATCATCTTAAAAGGCTTCTCCTTGCAGTCTTCTCAGAGTTTGTATAATAAATAAATGTTGGAGCCTCCCATTTTTATGCAATTACTGGGATGCCTACATTTTTTTTGCTATTCAATTTGTTAAAGCTATAAATTATACAAGTTGATGCTTAAAGTTGAACCAATTATTCCTTTATTGGATATATTTTACTTGTTCATGAACTATTAACTTCAGTTGAAATTGTAAAATTTAATTCACTAAACTTTATTTCATTTATTTTGTATAATGACCACAGTTTTCCCCCTCTTCTCTTCTCTTTCCCTCCATACCCCTGCCTCCCTGCTACCAGGCTCCCCATTAATTCCTTCTTCACCTCTGTTTAGAAAGTAGATGGCCTCACATGGCTGTTAACAATGCATGGCACATTAAATTGAGGCAGGGCCAAGCTCCTTCCCCTGCATAAAGGCTAGGAAAGGCAAAGGGAACCCAGCATTGGGAATAGGTTCTCAAAAGCCAGTTCAAGTTACAGGGACATGTCCTGATTCCACTGCTAGGAGCCTCATAAACAGATTAAGCTATACAACTTTCAGGCACATGCAGAGGGCCCTAGCTAAGACTTCTTAGCAATAGTGGAGAGGGTGCCTGTACTAGCCGTCTGCTGTAATGAGATTGGTGACTGCTATAATTGTTATTACAGAGCCTTCATTCAGTAACTGATGGAAGCAGATGCAGATAACAATAGCCAAGCACTGGGTTTAGGGGCAGAGCCCTGTTGAAGAGAAGGAGGGATTGTACTAGCCCGATAGTCAAGATCAAGACTGGGGACCCATAAATCAGCTGACCTGAGCTCTTGGGAGCTCACAAACTGTTGACCAAAATCTAGGGAGCTTGCATGGGACTGATTTACTAAACTTTTGCAAAGAACATTTTTCTTTAATGTTTATGAAAATTGGTAACATATATATTTTTGTTGCCAATGTTGGTTTCTGGTATTCATATGAGAGTAATTTAAAAATAAAATGAGATGGTGTATATGCCCTACTTTCCATTTTCCTCAGTGTTGATATAGAAATACTTTTACTTATTTATTAAGTATTTTAATATCTCTCTCACAAAATAACCCAATCTTGAAACCTTGGAATAGTGCTGATATAAAATTGGCTTAATCATAAATACTATTTTTATAATAACTTTATTCTGCTTTTTAAATTTTATGATAGTACACTAATAATTAGCACGTATCATCAAAGGAATCAAGTATATTACCAATAAAGTGCTTCCTTTTATAGTTTTAATATTTTTAGAAAGCATTCATATATCACTTTTAATCTCTGACATTAATTTATGTGTTCTGTATTTTCCGAGGTTACTAAAAGGTTTATTGATTTTCTTAAAATCTTTCATTGTATTTGAATTTAATTTTACTAATTTTCCTTAATTTTTCTACTTTGCAGTATACTGATTTATGGTATAGGAGGTCCTTCTGTCTATGTGTTGCTTTTATTGGTTAATGAATAAAGAAACTGGCTTGGGCTATAGAATGGGAGGAGAAAGTTAAAGTTACAGAGAATAAATGGAGCCGCCAGAGGTAGACTCTGGGAACTTTACCCAGTAAGCCGCAGCCACATGGCAATATACATATTAATAGAAATGGGTTAAATTAAAAGAAGAGTTAGCCAATAAGAAGCTAAAACTAATGAGCCAAGCAGTAATTTAATTAATACAGTTTCTATGTGATTATTTTGGGTCTAAGCTAGCCAGGCAGCCAGAAGCCAACAAGCAGCCCTCCTAAAACAGATCTATGCTCATATTTTATAACATCTTTCCTTACATTGATCTTCTTTTACTTTACTCACTTTCATTATTCATGTTACTAATTTTGACATAGGAATGTTAAACCCTAAACTTTTCGATACTCACCTGCTAATTTTTCCTATAATAAATAGATTCTCAATAAGCAAGCCTCCTTCTGCTTGAATTCACAATTCTAGACATTTTAACTTTTTCTTGTGCAATACATTAGAAACTCAGCTTTGTCTTCCTTCATGCTTCCCAGAAACCCCATATTACACCTCCTTCAGAAAAATAATAGCAGGCTTCCAAGGGATATCAATGAACGTGGCCTAACAAATTACAATAAGCCTAGGAACAAATCCTCATATCAAGGCTAGATGAGGCAATATAGTAGGAAAAGATGGCTTCGAAGAGCACACAAAGAGTCAGAGATACTCCCACTTCTGGTGAGTCCAACAAGAACACCCACAACCATAACTTATATGCAGAAAAACTATATCAGAAAACCTAGATATATATAGGGTACAAGATTGTGGCTTTGAGTCTCTATTAATCCAAACAATTCTTAACAAGCTCCCAAATTGCCTTGGTGCCCAAACTTAAGTCATGCGACTTAACATGAGTGGCCAGGCCTGGGCTCTGTGATAATTTTCCTGTAGATAAGGGAGACGTGGGGAATCATCTTGCGAGTGTACCACGACTATAGGAGGGGCCTAGATAAGCCATTGGCGCGGCGTTTACTTTCGTTTTTGGGCGACTGTAAGACGGACACAGTTAAGTCGCGGACACTATGGGGACTACTCAATCTCTGGTAACCTCGCTAGACACAGTGTTAAAACAAAGAGATACCAAAATAGGCCATAAGACCCTCAGAAGTTTTATGAAGGAAGTGGACTGGGTGGCCCCATGGTATGCCAGTTCAGGGTCCCTAACGGTTACATCATGGAACAAATTGGGCAAAGACCTTGATTGCCACCTAGCAAACAATGACTTAAGTTTGGGCACCAAGGAAATTTGGGAGCTTGTTAAGAATTGTTTGGAGGACGCGAATTGCAAACTAATGGTTCAGAAGGGACAAAAAACCCTTGAGGAAGTTCAGGACAGCATGTCAGAAACCAAACAAAGTGAGAGGTTGGGTGCACACAAGAAAAAAGATACCCATAAAACTTACAAGGTAAAGAACCCTCCCTCACAGGGAGCGCCCGAAATCACTCGGGTGCCCATGAGAAAAAATTATATATGGGCTACCCGGACCTGTGCAGCAACAGTGTTCATGATTCTAATTTGAGTTCAGAAAGCGCCTCC
>JAQHUG010000316.1:949453-961735 GCA_028555095.1 Dicrostonyx torquatus
GCTGAGCGGGCCAGCAGCTGGGGGCTTGGGAGCCAGTTGGCTGGGGAACACAACCCGCACACCTCTCCCCTAATTAAAACATCTAGTCAATTTCAGAATAAAATATATGCTCTTATATTTCTGCTATCACATTTTAATGATTTTCCTGGATTCATCTCTACAGTATTATTTCCATAGTATTCTGTAAAGTATGAGGATTATATTATTCTGTATATTCTGTAGCCTATAATTTGCATGTCTTCCTCCAGAATTAAACTGGTTTTCTAAAGAAAATACTGAAACCAACTTATTTTTAATCTACAAGATGCATCAGAGTTATAGGTACAAACTTATGAACATTTAAGAGGTTCAATGTGCTTTTGATGTGGGTAGTACAGTAATAATTTGTTATATTTTTGAAGCAAAATTTGTTTTTTATTCTTTTGAAAAATTCATCAGATTAGAAATATTAAATGTATTCTTTTTTTCCTTGAACTTTTGTTAATTGAGATCATCTCTAAACTCTTCATTCAATTTGATTAAGGAAATATATAGTCAAGTGAAGAACAACACTGGATCACTAAAATATTGTATTATTTATTTTAAATATATTATGGCTCATGTTCAATTATCAGAGTAATTCAAATCATTCAGATGACTCTGGTTAAAAAATCACATAGGTAGCACATTAACAAAACAAGAAACCTTCTAAAATAGCTATTTCAATAAGTGTGGTTAAAATATCTAAGCCAACTCTATGTTCATTAAATTTTAACAGACAGATGCCAATTCTCAACTTCACTTTGTTCTATTATAGGCCTCTCTTGAGTAAATGGCTCATGTTACATAATATTTTAGTGAGGCATGGAATTTATGGCTAAAATCGCTATTCACTCATGTACATCCATAAAAGTTCAAATATTTGAAAGATGTTTAGGGATTCAACTGACTCAATGCTCCCTGGGAGGTGTGCATATTGATAGCATTTTTCTGTGTCATTCAATTTCTAGGGATATGGATGAATATTTTCAAAATTCATGCTTGTACTTGAAAGGAAAAAATGAAATGTAAACTAAAATCATAACATATTATGAAGCATTCAAATTGAAACATACTGAAATCCAGATCTGTAGAGGGTTTTATGGAAATATTAATTTACCACAGTCTTCAAACATTGCAATTTTAAAACTTCATAGAGAGGTAAACAGTCTTATTATGTACCATTTACATAAAGAACATTTATGGATAACCTTGGCATTTTAGATATTGCTCAAAATTTGTATAAATGATGCATTGTTCTATGATATATCTTAATAAGTATGCAATGAAATCTATTTGATTTGCATGACTAAATTTATAGAAAATAACACAATTAAAATTAAAGAAAATACAGGGCATGTGGTCAAATACAAGAATTGTAAAAGTTAAGTGGTGTATTTTAATATTTAATATATAGCAATGGGAAGTGTGGTAGTTTGAATATGCATGAACCCTGTAGCTTCATATATTTGAATGCTTAATCCTCAGAGAGCAATAGCACTTGAATGTTAATAAATAGTCAGACCTTGTTGGAGTATGTGTAGCATTTCACACTTATAATTCCAGAACATAAGAGATTTAAATATGACAATGGCTCTGAGTTGGAGAGAGATACAGTGATGGACTGTGCCTCAAAACATCTATAACTATCTATATTTATATATTTATACAGTATTCAATAAGTGCACAATATTTATTATTTTGATCACAGTAAATCTATAGCTCAATAAGAAAACATAAAAGAACTTTGGAGATTTCTGATTGATAATCTTCAGTTTAATCTTCTAACTTGAAAATGCTGTGGAGACAATTTAAAAATAACAGAGGAATAAAACAGTATTGTCTTTAATTATGTTTTAACACTAGAGTTTTCTTCAAACACTATTTCTCAGAGAATTGACATTCTAATGAGAATTAAAATATGTCATAGTTTTAAAATGAAAAAAATCTCTACTTAGACATTTAAAACTCACTTTATATAGTAGTAAATAGATGATGAAAGTTTTGAAGATAATTAATTGCTGGTTTTCTTTTGAGCCATAATTTCAAAATACAAGTACCAAAGATCTTACAAAAGATCAATGAAATTTAAAGTACATAATTAATGTTAGCTTTCTTCTCATGGAGGTGAAATCTGCATCTTTTAAAATCAAGTATACTATGTAAAATAGCCTTAAAATGAAGATAAAATTTTGTCATTATTAAAAATCTGGGACTCTGAGAAATATTTAAACATGTGGATGCAGCCGTCACACTGATACAAATATATTCACATTTTGAATATACAATGAGACCTGTAATAAGACAGAATTACTAAGAACAGTCACTAAAAATACTTTATAGGTTATGTACACATTCACATCTCATTTTATTTATGTTAGTATTTCTCTAGGGAACTACATAACAGATCATCATAGATGGGGGTATTAAAAACTCACTCCTTTTATTATGAAATGAAATGTTTGCTGTTTGCTATATACTCTTCCTCCATACTCATTAGGAATTTTTTCCTAAAATGTTCTCCTTTTCCCTAAGTTCCTCCATATTGTCTTCCTAATGAAGAGCTTAGCTTTCTGACCCTTAATTTTCCAAAAATGTCTTTGCCATCATAGTCGTTAAGTCCTATTCCTTTGTAACTCTAAGCCCCGAAATTATTCCATCTTCAAGTTGCCTTGGACATGGTATCTGATCATAAGAATATAAAAGTAACTTAGATACATATTTACATGTATACCAAAACCAATCACTCATATCTGAAATGATATACATTTAGACAAATTTATAAGACTGAGAAGGTTATATTAATGTTTTTTAAAAATATATAATTATACATATACATACATATATATATGCAATGATGTAACTCTTCACAACCTGTTGTAAATTTGTATCTCATCTTCTTACTTATTAAATATTTCTGCTTTCAGGGGTGCAATAATGGGCACTATTATCTTACTAGTAACTGCAGTTAACTAATTGTACTTAAGGCTCATTCAAAAATAGGGTAGCTAATACCTCATCCTGACAACCTTTCAAAACTTATGCTCTAGGAAGACAATTGATCCCAGAGGAGAACCTGTTACGGCAAATTTATAGAATCAATATAATACAAAATTTCTTCATGGAATAAATAATAATTTATGGAGAAATAAAATAAAATTTTCATAAAATTATTAAAAGATATTTATGAAATCCACAGAAAACTTAGTTTGCAAAGCCTAGAGGCTTTGTTATTTATATGGATTACACAATAATGATTTTCCATTCTGACACTTATATTCAACACAGCTCTAGCTCAGAGAGTAATACAATAGTCACAAAATAATAGATAATGAATAAATGTATAAATAAATAAATAAAATTCAGCTGCATTGGAATGAAACAAACATAATGCAATTGACCTCTTTGTACAGATATCATCAGTGTATAGAAAGAAAATATGAATGAATTATTAGAAATTTCAGGTGAAACTACTAGGTAAAGTCATATAGTGATAGATCAAGTTGTAGCAACCAATTCTAAATGCCAAATCATTTAATTTTATTCATGTTAAGAATAAAAACAGCCGGGCAGTGGTGGCGTACACCTTCAATCCCAGCATTCGGGAGGCAGAGGCAGGCGGATCTTTGTGAGTTCGAGACCATCCTGGTCTACAAGAGCTATTTCCAGGACAGGCTCCAAAGCTACAGAGAAACCCTGAATCGAAAACCAAAAAAAAAAAAGAATAAAAACAAAAGACTATACTTAATAGCAAAATATATATTATCATTTAAATTCTTTATTACCACCATTGTCACTTAATTTTCATGTTTTCTTTAGCATTTTATTCATATTTAATTTGCTCTATCTGGTACAAAATTTATATTACTGCCCATTAGAATATCTTAGATAGCTGTGGCTTGAATAAGTAGTTTTTTAGACAATAAAGAAACTACATTTATTTATTCTGATTACCAAATACAATTGCTAATGTCATTTTCAGTGTATTCTTTAGCATAATTAATTTGAAATAGATGACATCAAATATCTGTATTCCTAGTTTCATTGCACAAAATCTATGATAATACTAGCATACTATTCATTCAAGATGTCAAAAATTTAATAATTAGCTATCTATTTTATATAACATCAAACCATAACTTTATGAGAGGTCCTTGTTTTATAATTGAAAGCACTGAAGTTCATTGTAATGAAAACTTGCTCTTAGAAATGCAGAACCATTTGACATATTATTTTTATTGGTTTATTTGAGCTATATATTTATAGTAACTTAAGGTGTATAGTTTTTTGTACTCTGCAACAAGTACACTGCATGAATATTCAATTGTTCATTGGCATTGAATGCTGCAATTTCTAGAGTACCTGTGCCCTTCAGTAATGGAAATATGCAGTAAAACTGACTGGTGTAAAAGCCAGTAGCACTACTAGAGTCGATATCAGAATAAAATTATGCAATATGGTTAAGTAAATCTTATCTTAGAATCATTTTATATTTATATAAATGATGTTGGGGTTTCTATAATTTTTTCTATACTTTACATTTATTTCCCTATTATTAATACTTTGTTGCCACAATATGTTTGAATAGTATTACAATGTACACATTTTTTCAATTATTTATACTTTATAGATGAAAGGATGTAAGGAGGAAGACTAACAAACCAAATTAATTAAAGTAAGTTTTTTATTCATATACACAGGCTGCCTCCCTCTGAGGTGGATTCTAGAGGTCAGCATTGGACATGAGGTAAACAAGGATTTTCTATCTCAGGGGTAGTGATGTTACAAATGGAGGATTTGGCAGGCAATATAGGTTGGGTTATAGAAGCAGAACATAACCAGGTAGTCATAACAGGTAGTCACAATAAATTAGTTAATACAGCCTTTTGAAACAAAGATAAAGTTGCAGGATGGTGAATTCAACGTTTTGAAACTAGGACATAATTCTAAGATGGTTGCCTAAACAGGTGCTCATAACAACTTGTAACCATAACACCCTTCTGAAACAAAGACATGTTTCCTGTTTCCTGAACAGGCAGTATGTAATCACTTGTAGTTAAGGTTACAGGTAGGACAAAGACAAATCCTTGAGAAATAAGGTTCAATCATAAATAAATAAATTTGAATGAGCCAAGTTTGTCTTTACTATGTGATGGCAATTTTTCCATATCAAAGTGTAAAAATGTGATATATTTGGCACAATTAATGAATCAGCCTGTGCCCATCATAATTAATTTGTATGCTGTTTCTATTTCCTTAATTTTTTAGCAATATACCATTAAGAATTATATATTATCTTTTGTTACAATTTTCCCTTTTGAACAGGCCTATGCTTTCTTTGGTATTTACAGTTATATTGATTTTCAATCAGAAGTATTATAGATTGTTCTACACTGAGAAATAAAAGTATATTTCAACTGAAAGTTAATAACAGAAAGTGCAAAAATTGATTCTGCATGTTAATATTTAGACTATGTTAACTCCTTTTTTTAAAGGAGATGAGATAAGTGATAAAATTTTTATTCTTCAATTATAGGCTTTTATAACACAATATTAACTGAGGAGACACTTTAGTTTCCAAAGCAAATAAAAACTTCATTATTTTTATGACTTCTGTGATTTTTGTTTGTCATTGTCTCATTAAACTGTTAAATTCATTTCCTTTTTAATTCAGGTTTTCTGCCTTTTATTAAAGAACTGAAAAATTATTCTATCAAAATAATTTAAGGCTATCAAAACATGAAGGGCATTAAAAGTATAAGATATTGATCAAATTTTTTAATTTATTAAAATTTACTTTTTCTTGATATTTTAAGAAAAAGCTTGCTGAATGACAATGAAAAGAATCATGTAACAAGTGCTTATTTCCATAACACTATTGTGTTATATTTTTAATCATAAATATTTGTGTCATATACTGTACCTATAGGGACATCATGTTCCAATTGACCTAACTTTGTTAACATTGCCAATTTTTACTTTTTAGTATTTTCATCATGCATTATTTAATTATGATACCATGCTACATAATGACCATATGTCATACATTAATCAGATAAACAAGGAGTCATTAGGAGACATGAGGTGAATATGTAATTACATTTATGTTGAGTAGTGATCCTCAAATGCATCAACAAATATATTATAATATTTATTTTATACAAAATGATTATCAATATAGTGCTAAACTTTTATTAATTTAATTGTATCCTAAATAAAATTGTGGTCATAGATTCAGTATAAAATGTTAAAGTTTCAACATATTTTCTAGTTTATTTACAAATAAAATATTTCAGGCAACATGTAATTCACTAATTTGTCAATTTGCTAATAGTGTGTAACTCTATTAACTTTTGTGCCTTGAACTTTGCATTTTGAATGTAAATATATCATATTCCCATGTATATCTCCTGAAGAGAGGAGAACAAAGCAATAAAAATATTTCTATATCCCTAGAACTGAATAAATGCACAAATGTATAAATATATACTGATAAAAGTGAATCTTTCCTTTATATTTCCTCTGTTAACTGTTATTTAATTGCATTAAGCTTTACTTTTAGCAACTCTGTAATATTTTATATAGTGAAGGATTATTTAGTGTTTTGGTATACACACGCATATTCTTAAACTTCGACTAAAATTTAATTTTATCACCAATGTCTGCCATTTATTTTGTATGTTTTACATTTATTAGTTTAGCATGTGTAAAAGAGAGAGAATGTATGTTTATCTCTACTAATCTGCAGTTTTAGAGATCAGTTAAGAATTTATGGGAGACTTCTTGGAACTGGATTTTTTCTTCTACTATATAGGTTCAGGGTATTAAACTCCATATCCCTGTCTTGACATGCCTTTATCCACATAGATATGCAAAGCATTTTAGTCATTTTTACCTTTCCTGTCATTTTCTTTTATCATTCCCTTTCTTGTCTAGCTAAAATCTTTCTTTCTAACAAGCCCTCCCTTGCTTTTAAGTCTTTTTTTGTATGGGATCCACTGAGTTTAGAGTTTCTTGCCCAAATTGCTTGTGCAAGGGTGGCATATCAGTGATCACCATTAAAATATGTCACTCCCTCCCACTAATTGATAATATTCTTTCAGAAGAGGATGCATTATAAGGTCTCTTCAATATCCATAATGAAATGATGATGAGACCAATATTGTGCAGGTATTGTGTATATAAGCAGTTTCAGTAACTTCATTAGCACATTGTATATGTAATGTCCAGAAGTATTTTCAGCACCTCACCCTATCCTCTCATTCTGAATTTCTTTTTACCATTTCTTCCTTTATGTTTCCTGTGTCTTATAATGAGTTATATAGATGTCCAAGTTATGGTCATACCCTTAACCATTGTGTGTTTTCAGTACTTTTCCCACTATATAAGCCTTTTTCTTTTATAAAGTCTGGGCACTGCATTATTTTAGGCCTTTATATTTTATATATGCATGAGTATGAGTATGTGGATTTTGTGTATGTTAATTTATAATTATCCTTACTTTATTTTATATTAATGACTCTACTGCAATTTTAGTTACTGGAAAGAAGCACATAGCAAATCACAGTTTTGATCTTTGGTAATGTTTTAAGGATGTTGATAGATCCAAATGATATATGGAGGACCTTAATAAATTTATTTTATTTTTTCTAGTCAGGTCAACACTGAATGCCATTCCTTCCTTCAAACATTTAGCCATTTCTCTTAACCTTACATAAACCTAGATTTACCTGAGAGTGTTAACTGAAAAATATATCCACAAGATAATCCTGTAAGAAAGCCTGTGTAGTATTGTCTTTATTAATGATTAATTTGTATTTATAATTCATGTGTATTGCGGTTTGAATGTTAATGGCCTCCATAGGCTTATATATTTGAATGCTTGGCCCCAAGCGAGTGGAACTCTTAGAAGTGTGGCCTTGTTTGAGGAGGTATGTTATGGGGAGTAGGCTTTGAAATTGCAGGAGTCCAAACACCATTCCCAGTTCTTCCTCTCCCTCTCTCCCTCTCCCTCTCCCTCAGCCTCTGCCTCTCCCTCTCCCTCTGCCTCTGCCTCTGCCTCTCCCTCTCTCCTTCTATGCACACACTTGCATTCTCTTAGCAACTCCTTACTTGCATTCTCTTAGCAACTCCTTACTTTCATTCTCTTAGCAACTCCTCCAATACCATGCCTCCCTACCTGCTTTCATGTTCCCCATTATGATTGTCACAAAATCCTTCCTTTGAACTGTAATCCCCAATACTCCATTTCATAAATTGCCTTGGTCATGGTGTCTCTTCACAGAAATAAAAAAGTAACCAAGTAACTAAGACAGTATAGGAATCTCCAGCTCTTTAAGGTCAGTGCCACCCCTGGGCATGTGGTCCTGGGTTGCATAAGAAAGCAGGCTGAGAAAACAAGTCAGTAAGCAACATTCCTTCATGGCTTCAGCTACAGTTCCTTTCTCCAAGTTCCTGACTTCAATTCCTGCCCTGACTTCCCTCAGTAATAGCGTATGATCTGAGACTTGCTCCCCTCTAAAAACAACAACAGCAACAACAACAAAAACATTTAGCCATGAGATAGAATGTGTATGTTATAAGGAAATATATATTAATCATTAATGGGAAATCACATTTTAATTTGAATAATGCCTTAAAATGGTTTGTTAATTATTTCAGCAGATACAGCACAGTAAAACATTGGTTCTAATTACAGTATTGGACAGTTTAACAAATCAAGTACTGCATTCCTCTACATTTAGCCAGCATTCTCTCACCCCTATATTTCAAGGGATACATTTAAATTCCTCCACACTGATGCACACATATACTGCATGATAACTTCCTTGACAAAAAGCACTCTGTTTTCTTTAATAGTTCTATTATGATCTTCAGTCACTATTATTGATTCATGAGACAAATATGACTTATTTTTGGTTTTATTATTCAGATTGTCTCTTGTTAATTACTCTTAGTTCAAATCATTTTGTATTTCATTAAGATTAACAAATTGAAAGGTCTAAATTATTCATGTTGGTCTCTCCAGTTCTCTTGGCTCTACCTCTTACTTATTTAAACACCAATAAATAATAAAGTAGCATTTTTATTTATCCACCATTGCAAATAGTTGAAAGGTATGGTGGGCACAGGGTGCAGAATAAAATAATGCAAGATATCAATGGAAGTTTACACAGCAAGAGTTAGGAAAATAAAGTCTTTAAATATTTTCCTTTTTCTTTCTTTATTGTTCCTTTCTGGAAGATACTGTTCTATTATGGGACAGTTTTAGATAACAATAAGTTTTATACAAAACTTTATGATGTTTCCAGTATTATTGAAACCAACAGTTATCCACAAGTAATCTGGTTTAGCACACATTATGTATACATAATGAGATTAAGCAGAGGTGTAAATCAGCTGCATGCATGAGATCCTTTATTTCATCTCCAGCAACAGAAGAGTTAAATAGAAAATTAGATTACTTCTCTGAGATAATTGCATCAGGAGAAATGAAGTAAAGTCCATTCAAAGTGAAATATTTAAGTAAACCATTAGAGTACCATGCAAACCATCAAGCACAGTCAGTTCTAATTCATAACTGTGCTGCTATTTTCATAAAATGTTACCTGAGTATTACTTTCAAAATGAATTTGATTTTCTCTAGAGAATATGAGAAAAATTCACCCACTGACTTAGCAAGATCAACTATTTTGTCAGTTCTAATGTATAAATAGTTATTTGTTAATAATATAGAAGAAAACACTTTTAATACATTTGTTTTATATTGCTGATATTATTCACATATAATTTTCATACACATATGTACAAACATGCCCATATTTTCTAGACTTACTAGAGCTACCTTACAACAATGGAAGGTCAGTTTATCAATTTTCTATCAGTAAAACAAATACATGGAATACTTAATATATAAATAGGAGATATTTGATTGAGATCCAGCTTTTGAAGAGTTCTAGCTCATAATCAGTCTCTGCTATTGCTCTTGGGCCAGTATTTGTGGAGCACAGTATACAAGTGACATGTAAGAGTGCTAAAACACTTACTAAAAGGCCAGGATGAGCAAAAGAGAATAAGGAAGAAATCAGATTCACACTATGGCCTTTGAAGCATGGGACTAATTAAAGAATTAAATATACCTGCTTATTTGTTCCACTTCTTAAAAGATCTAACACCTTCAAATGTCACCACTGTTAGAACAAAACTTTAACACCTACATATGGGCTTTCATTATTTTCATGAGATCATCTTCACTCTAGACACTCATGCTACAAAGGAATAAAAATAAATAAATAAATAACCCAAAAAGTCCTCTTAATTTCATTTTAGCAAACTTTCTCACTACCTAATATCCCCACCTATAATACATATCCAAAAAGTCATAAAGGCCTAATGGGGACATTTCTGCTAATACAAATTGGATATAAACAAAATTATATGTAAGCACAATTTAATAGCAATTTTATGTAGAAATCTTGGCAAATGTCTTCCTTGATTTCATTTGTCAGAAACAAAGGCTAACCTGACACATTTTAATGACACTTCCTCATAAAAATCGTGGTAATTTAGATTCCCCAATGGCCTCCTTGAAAATATACACTTTTTCACATATCTAATTTGAGATTCATGAGAGATACTACTTATTAAATAATTTAAAACATATTTTCTTCATTAAATAAAATTTCTTTTTTTTACTGATAATCTACTCAATATTTCAACATCCTCAATTTCTGTCATCACTCTAGCACAACATTTCACTGGGGTTCTGTATTATGTATGTGGAAAAATGAAGATATTTTCTTCCTTTTTCTTCACAGCATGATTATAATACAGCATGACCTTTTCTTTTCATAGTGCTTTTTTTTCTGTACATTATAACACAATAAATGAAAATAAAGAATAAATAGTTATTAGCAAGTGTTGATAAATTGAGTTTATTGCTGTTGTCCTATATTTCTGTCAATAATAAATCACAAAACTCATTTTGGTAATGGAGAAAATATTGATAGTAACTGTGATTCCATTTACTCATTTATATATCCATATAAAATATCTTAGTAATTTTATAAAAGGTTTTAAATCATGTTTTCTATAAATTTGGTAGTGTTAATAATATATACTTCTTTGTTTTAAAATGTATACATTTAAGAAAAGGTCATCAAATACGGCATATTTAAGAAATTTTGTGAACATTACCTCTATTCTTTATAAATTACTTTTGTGATAAAAAATTGTACTTCCAAACTTAGTTTTAAACAATGGTGAAAGAAATAAGACAAATGATACATATTTTCATTTTGGGGGGTCAGGTTTTCCCTGTGCAAACTATGCTTGTCTAAGTATGCTTTGTAACCAAGGTTTGGAACAAATTCATGACTCTCCTGCCTTTCTCATATCTTACATTTTCTAGGAGTATGTAATCATACTAGGGTCATAGTTATGCCATGAAGTAACTGAATTTGTTTTATATATTTTTAAACTTTGTTATTAATTTTATTGAGCTATAAGTTTTTATCTGATCCCCCCATTTTTCTCCGCTCTTTAATTTAACTGAATTAATACAATTTCTATGTGGTTATTTCAAGACTAAACTAGCCAGGTGGCTGGGACAAACAAGCAGGCCCTCTCCTTGTAACAGTAAAGACTTATGTTAATTACATTCATCACACTTTACAATGGAAAATGCTGAAGGTCGGTATTTGAGACCTTTGATTCAATATACATCTTGTTTCCAGGAAAATAAGGAGGACAATCAGTCATTTGGTAATGAGATACAACGTAGAAAGCATTGTGCACTTCAAGGAGATAGAAATGACTCTTAAATCAATGTATAAAGTATATTTGGATAACAAGAGTTCTCACTTATAAATAATAAAACAAGCTGTAAAGGAGTATCTAACAAATGCCACAGTTTCAAATGAATCAAAATAATGGGGAAAGGGATGCAATTTGAACAAAAATAAAATGCACTTTTGTATATGATTCACATAGCCAAAAAGTAAACCAAAATATTGATGATTTAATGCAGAGCACAAACAAGCAAACATTAGAAAATTTATGGAAGCCCATACCATTGAATTATTAAGCCTGACTGAAGTATTAGTAAGTAGATTTACTTAAGAGGAATATTCTATAGATGTTTAATTACAATGAATTTAAATAATGATAACAAATTGGTCAGGGACCATTGTCCCAACATAGAAACTGATGGTTTTCCCCAAATGTGTCCCCGGAGACGCGTGGAAAGAAACAGGCTTTCACACT
>JAQHUG010000316.1:964046-986344 GCA_028555095.1 Dicrostonyx torquatus
ATAACCATTTCTCCTGGAGCAATCTACAAATGAAAAGGAAGGCTGGAGCAGAACTTTCACCTATTGTCTTTCTAAATTGTCGGCCTCCAGCTCCGAAACTGCATGGAGTCCTCATGCTGGCAGGTATCAGAGCCCACACAAATTGGAATTGGGATCTTAAATATATTTCTTTTACTTTACCATGGCTCTCTCTCATTGAGGTCATCAAGTCTATCTCAATCTTTCAGATACTTCCATCACTGAATATCAGACACACAGAAAATATACTATGTAAGTTTATTAAATATCTTAGAGCAAACGTGCATTAAATATTTCCTAAGTACCAAGTGGTTTGTAACACTACAGAAATTCCTAATCCATCTTGAATTATTAAATATCTGTATCACAACTTTAGATTTAAACTAAAGTTTTCCTTCTTTTATGACTCAAAGTATAAAAATCAAGACTAGAAATTTTTCTAAAACCTAAATACATAATGCATAAATGTGGATTGTTACCTTCATAGTGACCCTCAAGGGGTAGATTTGAGAATTAGCTAATATATTTATAATCCTCTAATAAAATGACACCAATTATCACTAATTGCTAGAGGCATCACAATGAGTTTTCTGTAATGCATTTTTAACCTTTAAACAAAATTTATTTGTGATTAGCATTCAAATAAGTTATTTCCCTATAGCAAATCCAAGTATACTTAGTTTTGGCTGATTCTACCCCTAAATCATCTCTTATCTTTCTAAACTCCTCATCATCTATATACTTCATCCCCTAGTAAATTTGTTTCTTCTTACATATCGAATGTTCTATTACCCTTCCAATCTACTTATTTAAAGCCTCTTTGTTCTCTTTCATTAACCCATCTCTAGATTTCTGTTCTCTGCTTACAGTTACTTACATATCTAAATTTGAGAAATTTTTAATCTAAATACAATAGTAAACAGAAAGTATTTGTCTTGTGTCTGGGTTATTTCACTCAGTATATTGTTTTTCCTTTGCATCCATTTTCAAATTTTTTTATTTCAATTTTCCTTAGATCTGAGTAAAACAATATATATTTATTATTCAGGCACAAATCGACAGACATCAAGGATTATTAAATTTTAGTTATTATGTATAGAGTAGCAGTGAGTAATGATTTGAAATTTTCTCTTGTGTTGGTTATATATGAAAATTATTCTTTATCTCTATAATTCAAGTAGTACGCACATTTACCACACATTAAAGTCAAGAATACGATAAGGGAAAATACATGAAATGATAATTTAAATCACCACAACACCCCCTCAATAGTTGACCTAGATATGCCAGTTAACTCTATTAGAAAAATAGTTGTTGATATGAAAACATCTTTATTTTGTAACATACAGTACATTTTAGGAGATAATCTCTATGTTAATACTAATGTGGATTTCACCTGCATTTTATATAGCATTCATATATTTTGTCACAGAAAAAGATTAAGTTTTCACTCAGTACTGTCATAGATTGCCATACTTAATCCACTGACTAGGTTCTTATCTACTTATGGTGAAAGTAAACAGTCAACTTTGGATTCCAGGAACTGCAGGACTGACCCAATAACTTTTTTGATGACAAAGCATTGAAACTACTCATATAAACTTGTAATTCAAATCAGCCCATTATATGGTTACCTCCAAATTAGGACAATTACTCCTGATTATAAGGCCATGATCTAGATCATAACTAATCATCTCATAGGAAACATTTTGTTTCACTCAAATTTTGACACGGTGACAAGACCCACAGCCACTGTTGAAGGTTGCTGTGAATATCCCCAAAATTACTTTGCCCAGCAAAAAGCAAGAAGCAGTATAGAAAGAACTACACCCATATTCCCAAATATTGTTTATAAATGATTGTTTACATTTAAAAGGGATATGCTATAGAAATTAGCATTGATATGGAACTTGGTTTATTGATACAAATTTAATGCCAATTTTGTTAAATATATATATTTCTGCTCTTGATTAAGATAAGGTGTTTATGTAGTTCATGGTTTAGGAGGCTTCTTCTTTATTTTGTGTGCTTTCATTGGTTAATAAAGAGAATGCCTGGCCTGTAAGATAGAACACAGCCCTTAGGTGGGCAGAGTAGACAGAACAGAGTTCAGGAAAGAAAGGAAGTGTGCGAGACACCATGATGCTCCCACTGGAGATGGATGCAGGTTAGACTTTTCCGGTAAGTCACCACCTCGTGGTGACACACAGATTAGGAATGGGTTAGTTTATGTTGTGAGGGCTAGCCAAGAAGAGGCTAGTGATAATGTGCTAGGCAGAGTTTAAATGAATACAGTCTGTGTGTAATCATTTCAGGCATAAACTAGTGGCCGAGGCTGAGAGCCAGGCACTGGGATCATAACCCACTCCCCCCCTTACAACAGTTGGCACCCATGTGGCCAGTTAAATCCACTTAAAAAGCCTGAGAGGGCTTAAAAAGGAGAGAAAGACTTTAAAACTGATTTTTTTTCTGTTTGTTAAATCTACCTAAGAGAGATTTCCTGACTAAGCAAAGCAACACTATGGCAGTTTTAAAACGGGGCTTCCTAGTCTGTGTCTCCAGTGCTACCTCTGGCTCAGGCAGGAGACAGAGCAGTCAGAGCCTTTGAATGGGGTTTTCTGAGTAAAATGTTAAGATTTGCTTGCTTGCTTAATTTAGACTCTCTGTGTACCTGGAACATTGCCTGCAGCTCAGAGTTGCAATTTACTCTGAGAAAAGAGCAGCTTGGCTTAGCTCTGCCATGCTGGAATGTGCTGATCTCAGGCAGGAACCACCTTAATTACCATGATAGCAAGGCATTTAAGGTTTAGACTGGGCAGGAAATAGGTGGTACCGTAATTTCTCCTACATGGCACAAGCTGAAGTTTTTAAGATGTACTTAACATTTTGAGAAATGGTCCTGAATAGTGAAGAATTACAGATTCACAATAGGCAGATTCAGACATAAAACACCTATAAATAGGTCACAGTGTTTGATGGGTGTACATAGGCTTGGGAGAGAGAAAAAAATGTACAGAGAATAATAAAATAAACAATACCCTAAAAAAAGGCTAAAGTCTTCAAGAGACAGACTATAGATAGTTATAGATTAAAAGAAATAAAAAAATAAGCCACGTAAATATGGAAAATTCATGGAATAAATTTTTTTTCCTGTGAAGGAGCTAAGTACAGAGAGACATTTCATTGTGTGGTCTACTAAGCTAAACCAGCATGGATATTATGAAGGTGTTATTGCTTCACAATTTTGGTCTAAGGATGTGATGCTTTTGGAAAGAGGTTCTTTTGTTTTCATAGAGGATGAGAGCCTTTGGATTTCTTCTATATCAATCTGATATGATAGACCATGCCCTCCAGAAACATTGCTGTGAACACCTTCAGAAAATTAATTCACTAAACTGCCAACTGAGATGTACATGCCACACAGGTTATACCATGAAAGACCTAATTAACAGCGCCCCCATACAGCAAAAAGCAGTTTGGAGAGAAATAACTGTGCCCATATTCCCAAATATTGTTTATAAATGCTTTCTTTACATTTAAAGGGGAGATGATATGGATATGAATAATTTGCATTGGTATAAATTTTGACTTATTGATACAAGTTTAAGGTTAACTTTGTTATATGTATATATGTTTCTGATCTTGATTAAGGTATTGTGATTGTGTAGTTCATTTAAAAATGTAATGTATAATTAGCAAATATAGATTGTTAATAGATAATCATCTATAATATTTAGGTGTGTAGTCATGTTAGTTAGATGTTCTAAACATGCATAGATATATTTTCGTTAGACATTCTTCATATCTTTCAAAGACTCAAAACATGGCATTTAAATATTTTAATAACTTAGGGAATTTCATGACAATGAGACACGTCTGCTCCTGGCAGCACCAGCTACTTTAAGAGGAAGATGGGCATTGAAGAGGCTCATAATGGAGTTTGCTAGCCATTTGGGCAAGAAACTGCTCTTTCCTGGACTGCTTAAATGGATACAAAGAACCTGCAGAGAGAGGATTGCTGAACTTGCCTAAAGGTGAGATGATCCTTTAGGGTTCCTGATTCATAAAAGTGTCTGTGAGACATTTTGCAGGATACAAAAGAAAGTGACTGAACTGTCTTTGAAATTTCCTGTTTCATGGTAATGTCTGCTGGATGCTATGGGCCTATAGGCTGATGATGGATGCTTCAATATTAAAGAGGAAATTTGGGTGACTGTCCAGGCAGCGAGATGTCTTTGTCACTTTTAGAGTTTTGGAAGTTGCTTACTTCTTGTTTACTTAGGTAATATTATATCCTTCTGGAGTCTTTGAAGGAGTTGAAGAATAGATAGTTATAGTGATAGATTTCCTTAGTTATGTTAAAAGATAAAATACATATAAATATGGTAACTGTAATTCTTGCTTGATAACTGTTTTGTTATATGTAGTTTTACTGTGTTAAGATGAAAGCCTTTCTTTTTGTTTAAACAGAAAAAGGGGAAATGGTGTAGGAGGATTCTTCTCTATTTTGTGTGCTTTCATTGGTTAATAAAGAGAATGCCTGCCTGTAAGATAGGACACAGCCCTTAGGTGGGCAGAGTAGACAGAACAGAGTTCGGGAAGTGTGCGAGACGCCATGATGCTCCCACTGGAGATGGATGCAGGTTAGACTTTTCTGGTAAGTCACCACCTCTTGGTGACATACAGATAATTAGGAATGTGTTAGTTTATGATGTGAGGGCTAGCCAGGAAGAGGCTAGTGATAATGGGCCATGCAGAGTTTAAATGAATACAGTCTGTGTGTGTATAATCATTTCAGGCATAAACTAGCGGCCAAGCCCGAGAGCTAGGTGCTGGGATCACAACCCGCCCCCCCTTATAACAAGTTCATTTAAAAATGTAATGTATCCTTAATAAATATAATTAAATAGAGAATAATCAATAATAGTCAAGCTTGTAGTCATGTTAGTTAGGTTTTATAGCTATATAAAGATATATTTTATTTAGATAGGTATTCTTCATGTCTTTTACAGTCCTTCAGAATGTGGCATTTAAATGTTTTAAGAATTTAGGGCTTATCATAACAATGAGACACATCTGCTCCTTGCAGCACCAATTACTTCAAAAGGAAGATGGGCATCAAAGAGGCTCCTCATGAAGCCATTTGGGCAAGAAACTGCTCTTGACTGGACTGCTTGATGTACTGGACATGCAGGATCCACAGAGAAATGACTGCTAAACTTTCTTAAAGGTGAGATGATATTCAGGGGTTCCTGCTTCAGGAAAGAGTCTGCTAGACATTCTGCAGTACACAGGAAAAAGTGTCTGACAAATTGCAAGTCTTTGAAATTTCCTGCTTCATGGAAAAGTCTGCTATATACGATAGGCCAGTAGGCTGAAGATGGATGCCCCAATGGTACAGAAGAACTTTGGGTGACTATCAAGGCAGTGAGATGTCTCTGTCATTTCTAGAGTTTTGCAAGTTGCTTACAATGAACCTCCTGTTTACTTAGGTAATATTATATCCCTCTGGAGTCTTTGATGGAGTTGAAGAATTGATACTTATAGTTTTCCTTAGTTCTGATAAATGATAAAGTATATATAAATATTATAATTATAATTCTTGCTTGATCTCCGTTTTTCATATGTAATTTTATTATGTTAAATTTAAAAACCTTCCTTTTTGTTTAAATAGAAAACAGGAGGTGATGTGGAATTCCCCTCTATATGTTGTGAATATCATTGATTAATAAAGGAACTGCTTTGGGCCTATAGCAGAGCTATAGAGGAATATAGATAGGTGGGAAAACTAAAATGAATACTGGGAGAAGGGAGGTTGAGTGAGGAGAAGCCATGTAGTCCCACCGGACACAGATAGGAGAACTTTACCTGGTAAGCCAAAGCCTCATGTTGATACACAGCTTAATATAAATGGGTTTAATTAATATGTAAGAGTTAGTCAATAAGAAGCTAGAGCTAATGGGCCAAGCAGTGATTTAAATAATATAGTTTCTGTGTTATTATTTTGGGGCTGAGGAGCCAGGAACCAGCAAGTGGCTTTCCTCCTATTACAACAAAACTACATTTGTTTTATCGTAATTTTGATGACCTTCTGGTCTCAACTCTATCTAATCCTCTATAATCACTATATTTCTTTATTCTATGAATCCTACTCAAAGCCAATTACTTTATATTGATATGAGTGAGTACTCATTTGCCTATTTATCAAGTAAATAAATATAAAATGTGATGTTTTGCTTTTCTGACCTTCAGGCTAAACCACAATTTCTCTCTCTGAGTTTTTATTTATCATGCTTCATATGATACCTCTACCATCCTCCCAAAATGAAGAATAAAACTTTAAAGTAGTTGAGGATGAGTTTAATGTCTTGCAAAAGATTTCTAAGATTCCACGTAATCTAATTGACAAGGAACTTCTTCCCACTCTCTTCTTACAAATTTCCCTCTAGCTACTTAATGATTGAAGACATAGATCTGAGTTTGTTCTTAGCCTTTATTCTTCTCACGTATTGAACATGAAATATATATATATATATTGCATGAATTCAAATCAGAGCACCATAGATTATCAGTTTCCATGTAACAGTTGATCATCATAGACATTGCCAAAGCTTTTAAATTATGTAATGACTCAGATTTAGAAGTCATTAACTGAATTCCAACAATTATTACCAATGTTTGCTAGAGAACAATAATAAAATAAATACAAAATTGCCCAATCTGTGACAATAGAAAATTCCATATTCAAAAAAATAGTCTGTAAATATGCCTAACACTTTTGTACAGCTAAAGACCTGGGGATAATCCACTTAATACATATTAAAGTGCTATGCAAATAAGCCTAAAATGCTTTCCTCTTTTCAACTGCTTTGAATAAAATATAGTTTCAAGCCTTTTATAGCATCAACTTATTTTACTTGAGGTTTTATGGCTATTGTTTTCTGTATTTCAGGACAGAAAAAATAGCTGAAATTAATATGAATGATTTTATTTTGCAATGCCTTCAATGCTATGCCACACACAGAGTGAAAACATCTGTTTTTTAGAGATATAATGGCAGATTTGAAGTTCCAAAGTGAGACAATGGACTGGCTAAGGGATTAGAAAATTTTGATGAGAGATTTAGTGTTTTTAGTTAGGGAAATTAAAAGAGATGGGTTGTGATAATTTAGTTCTTTGATTTCTGTTGCCAAAGATCAGAAAATTACCTTTTCAAATGAAATAATCCAAATTGAACAGTTTAATCAGTACCTTATAGAAAAATACTTGAAAATAATATTTTGAGTATCAAAGTTATTTTTAAAAATAACTGTGAGACACCATAATAATCATTTGAATTTAGGGCTAAGAACTAGTTTGTTATATGTAACAATTTTTCTCTATAATAAAAATATATTATTATTTGGAAAGAACATTCTTAAAATACCTGTAGTTAGAAGTGCTAAGTATTTTTAAATACTGTTATGCTTTATTGTAGAATATTATAAGTCATGCTCTTTTGAGTTAAGAAAGCTCAATTAAATGCTCAAGAAAGTTTGGAAGTCAAATTGAGTAAGTGTGCTTAGTGCTTAATAAAAGTGAAGACTATATTTTGCTAAAACCTAAGAAGCTACTACAAAATATGGGTACTTCATCAGCATGAATTCACAGTTCAGGTACAGAAATTATACCTTTGTACATGGAGATATTGCAGAGAACTTTGTGGAAGAAAGTTCTACAAAGGTCCTCAACAGACTTGAACTAAGAAAATCAAATTGAACTTAAAGTTATAACAAAAATTTTGTGTTTTAATTTGAATGAAAAAGATAAAGAATTAGTATGATGATGTCAGCATAAATAACGTAATAGGTATAGGATGATTTTTATTTTAAATTTATTATTCTTGTCAAATATATGTCTTAAAAGTTTTGACAAAGTGACCTGTGGCAGACAGAAAAAAAACAAATTGCCAAATATTTCATAGAATAAAAAAGACAATCAGAGGCATACTGTGGTTTCAAATGTGGTATCTATTTTTAAATAACAGGTTTTAAAGTAACCTAAATATTTACGGGAGCAAATTGTATAAGGAGTAAAAAATGTTGAAAATATTTGAACAGTTATTTAAGAACTGGTATAGAAATTTAATAACAATAGAGTATCATAGCTTCTGAACAGTATCTAGAGTTCAACTCAAGTTTAATACTGTTAATGAACACCGAGTTAAATCTTTGCTACAATTTCATAGTTATGTTCCTTCAAGTGTGGTCTGTGTAGAATACTAGAGGAAAAGGTTGGCTAAACATGGAAACTTATAGGGAACAAAGACAATAATCAAATAAGATGATAACATTAGAAGAATGTATGTAAAATAGGCAAAATAGAGAATGGAGATTTTAGAGAATCAAATCAGAGGAAAGTTCAAGTTAACCATATGGTATAATACAATATCAATAATAAAGATAAGAAAATAAAAGTTGAGAACTGTCAAAAAACATTGTACATTTTGTTCATGGTAAAATCAAACCCAGTAAGCACACATGCATACACATAGGGACTAAATAATCAACAAATCACCAAGTAATAATATGATATAAAATATTTACTTGTACTGATGACTACATTTACAGTTGTGACACTCAGCATGTGAAAACATGTTTTGAATAAATGCAGGTTGAGCATGGAAGGCGAATCCCAAAGGACTGAATCTTTCTCCTATTTTTTTTTTTGGAGAAAAATTGTCTGCTCCTTTAGATCCCTGATCAAATTTTCAGTTATTGTTATATTTAATCAATACAAATATAGTCCATAAAAATAAGTTGTTATGATCCTGCAAAATGCTTCATAGTGTGTCTGCAACAGAATGTTCTTAGAAGTTCCTATCTAAGCAAATTATGCAGTTTGAGAGTAAACAGGTTCCTTGGATAATGCCAAACTGAAGCCTTTAGTATTATCTAATTTTTTGTCACTACTAGAACTAAAATAAAATGTTAATAGTTAAAACTAGCAAAATTAACAGAAAAATGGCACTTATAATTGTCATAGCTTTAGTCTTCATGAATTTGTTAGGTAATAATAGTATAAAATAATCATATATTAAAATAATCCTTCAGTACATTCAAAGGTTATAGATACATACTTTTAGTAGCATAACATTTGATTTGACTACATTTGGAAAAAAGTTTATTAAATAAATCAAGATCCCATTCTTTTTTCAAATCCCCAAATTAAACATTCAGGTGAATACCTAAAGGGAAGAAAAATCTTCCAAATATGCGTGGTTTGCTGAGCTTCAAAGAAATTACCTTGGAGAGACCAGCACAATAAGGAGAGTAACACATAATTACTCTAACATTGTTGTCATTCAACTTCTTTATCTTCATTCCAGCTGGGAACAAATGAGTACACAAATGATATAATCCCAGCACTCGGGAGGCAGAGGCAGGTGGATCTCTGTGAGTTCGAGACCAGCCTGGTCTACAAGAGCTAGTTCCAGGACAGACTCCAAAGCCACAGAGAAACCCTGTCTCGAAAAAACAAAAAAAAAATAAAATAAAATAAATAAACAAATGATAGGAATGAGAAAAAGATAGGTAGTTAACAAGTCTTTTCACTTTCACTCAGACTATAATTGTTCTCAGTTATCCCGGAAATTAGTCAGAAAGGAGCCACTTTTGAAAATCACCTCAGGCAAATATAAAGAAATCAGAAGCATATTCCTTGGAGCATTTCAGTCAGTTCTGTTTCTGCCATCTTCAGTTTAGCACTTTGGTGAACATATACTCTAACAAACCAAGCCACTTGTGCAGCACCTCAGGGCTTCTTAGACATAGCATTTTCCAAAGAGGGGACGGATCTCAAAAATTTCTATGTGAAAAACCCCATGCTAATGCAGTTTAAGTATAACAACCAGTGAATGCTCATAATTTTATTTTAAAATCACTGACCAAACATGTTACATGAAATTGTATTCTTTCATTTAGTTGAAAATAAATTTTATTCAGTCAGAGTGGCTTTGTTTTGAAATGCATTTTCCTCTTAATTAGCTATTATCTGCCAGAATATCAGCTATCTAAAAAGTGAATGAACTGTGGAGTGTGGCATTTGCTTTTATTATGCTATTTGAATGCCAATAAATGATCTGTGAACTATCATATTTAAGAATTGACACAAATACTTTATATTTCTAAATTAAACTTCTATTTAGAATATAAAAGTAGGTCTGATTTAGTGAGCTCTCTTAAATCTCTTAAATTCAAAAATCTAAGAAAGTCATTGAATATTCTCTTTTAATATTTTAGAACCTAGAAGACAATCAAACATTCATGAAGGCATAAGATAATGTATTGTTCTTAATTTTTATGAATATGGTATCTGAATTAAATGAACATAAAAGATATAGTTTAGAATTAATTAAAAATCTAAGTAGGTGAAGTTCTTAGTTTCAAAAGTTTAATTAATCTTTTATGGAAACATTTGCAGTAAATTAAAAAGTTAATGAATATTCTGACACTTAATATATTTAAGGTTTATAGCTTCTCAAATTTAACATCCAAAATACTCATCAAAATGCATACATAAATGTAATGGACCTAAAACAAAGGACGTCGGAGGACATATCTCAGTTTTATTGTATATGGTAACCATATTATATCAAGGTACGTGTAATAGACTAGTTAAACAGTTTTAATTATGCATTTTAGCCTAATAATGAACAGAAATAGTTCCAAAAATTTATTAATTAAAAAATTAAAAATCTCCATTATAAAGAACTTGAAAGTAAAAATTATCCACTACTAAAATTTGATTATAATTCTCTCATTCTCTGTCTCTGCCTGTGTGTGTGTGTGTGTGTCTGTCTGTCTGTCTGTCTGTGGGTATATGTACATGATTGCATTGTTGCATTTAAAGCAGAGCCTAAAGGCTTCAGATTTTCTGGAGCTATAGTTAATGGCAGTTGGGAGCCACTTGACTTGGCTGTTGAGAACACAACTCTGGTCCTCCATAAGAGACAAATAAACTCTTAACTTATGAGCCATCTCTGTACCATCAGAAATATTTTTTGAATCATTATTCAATTAATACCATTAAAATGTCATCATAGGGAAGTATTTAATGCAATTACTGAAACGCAATTAAAGCATTGTTGGATTATAATATCAGTAGCTTTTTTTCATAATACCAATCTTTTGTCATTTATCATTTGGAATGTTTCTGAAAAGAAACTGCTCAGATTCAAATACTGGCTCTTCTCTTGTGAGTCGATAGCCTTAAACTAGTTATTAAAATTCTATGTAAAACTGCTTCTTCAGTCATAAAACGGATTCCTCAGACACAAGACACTATAAGGTCTATTTTTATATTTATATAAGAACATCTCTCAACAAATATATGTTTACATAATTATATATACTATAATTGCTTATATATATTTACACACATAAATATATGCATACACATATAATGATTGGACATAAATCATTATAATAGCACATTGTTATATCATTTTTATTTTCTTGAGAGTTAGGGAAAATGTTCATAATTATCATTTTTCAGATTGTGCATCATTTTTTAACCAAATTTAGTAATGTATTTCTTATTTCTGTGAACCTAGGACTGGGCATGACTCGATACTGAGATATCACTAAAAATATGAGATGTGTTTCTATCATTAGTACATGGCAATTAACTGACACAGCATACTTTTTCTTGGAATGATCTGAATATGTTTCTTGTTCGCCCAGCTTTCTCTTAAGAATGTGCTTACAGAGTCTGCTTATCTCTATTGGCTTCACCTAACATAAAAAAAATGAACAATTCTGTTGTTTGTAGAGACGTTGTAGATTTCCAAAGCTATGCAAATTCTCTTAGTCATACCTCTGAATAATGTTTTTGATTATAAGTTCTGATTTGTTTTCACATATAACACAATGTCTTTTACAAAGATACTATTGTTCAAAATCACAAATTTAAAATAAATGTCAATGGGTTTACTTTTAAAATCATAAAATTTATTGAGAACATTCGAACAACCCCAAACTACAAACATTTTAAAGTTTCTACCTTCTCTCTGTCAATCTTCTTTCCTTTTATTAACAATTATATTTGGTTTTACATTTTAAATGGACAATTCTACTATTCTTTTTACGAACTTTGGTCTTCTGCATGCAGAAATTTTAGAAATTTCAACATTCTAAGGACATAGTGACCTTAAAGACAGTTTATAAAGACATTTGAAAACTCTTGGGGAAGTATATTGATTTATACTCTGATACTGTTATTTTACTTTTTCCTTCAAACATTATTGCTAATTCACTTTGACATTATAGTAAAATTCCATTTTCAGGAAGTTCTCACACTTTATAAAAGTGTGTAAGGGCATCAGATGTAGCTCAAGACTTTTTGGAAGTGCCTAGTTCATCTAGTTATTCTTCCAATGTCAGATTTGACCCATGAAACCAGAGTGAAAGAGTTCATAGTGAAAATTATATATATTTAGTTGATTAGTAAAATCAGCCATATGCTGGTGGCTTGAATGAATATTTGTCAATGGCTTAATGTAATATCATGTGTCAGAAGTTCAGTGTTACTACTGTTCATTCAATCGGAAAACATGATAAGAAACCCAACATATAATGTCAGGAAGTTTGTCATATAAAAGAAAAGTTAAATAATACTTGAGGTCAACTGTTTAACTAACGAGATAATTAAAATTTGGTAGAATGTGTAAATCATCTTTTTATTTTATTTTATGGATTCTGGAAAGCTAACATTACTCAGAAGAGCTGGGCAGTGGTGGTGCACAACTTTAATCCCAGCACTCGACAGGCAGAAGCAGGTGGATCTCTGTGAGTTCGAGGCCAGTCTGAAATACAAGAGCTATTTCCAGGACAGGCTCCAAAGCTACAGAGAAACCCTGTCTCAAGAAAATAAAAAAAATTAAAAAAAGAAAGAAAAACATTACTTAGAAGACTGAACTCTCATATCTATTTCAGAATTAAAGTTTTTCACATTGAAATTTGATATTCTACAGATTTGTTCCACAAAAAGTAATATTCTGTTGATTATAAATTAGTAGGATAGTTTTAATTTTCTTTGTTTGAGGCTACCAGAGTTTCCTCACTCATATTCACTAATTTTCCATTATCTGTGCTATAATGAGAACTGACATAAAATTACAAATTTTTATAGCTAAAATTTATCACATAAAACATGTATTAGCTAGACATCTACAAACTAAAGATGTTAAAAGTATGTTTATTTTTGGACAGTGAGAAAGGAAAGTATTGGTAAAAACCAAAATAAGTCCTGGAATCTAGTACTATGTGGGTAATACATAATATTAAGACAGCTCAATGTGAAGCTCTTCTAAGGCAGAAACATAATATATGTCATTAAATACTGATAGTTTGAACTACATAGAGCTAAGGTTAAGCAAAATAAACAAAAATACAACATTTCTTAAAATATTTTGTTATCTTACCTTTCCTGTTTTTCTCCCTTCAGATCTCCGCTGATTTGGGAAGCAAGAGAAGCAAAACAAAACAAAAACAAAGACAAATGTCAGGTCTAATTTGATTACTCCATGTTGATGTCATTTTTTTACAAAACTATGTCAGTATTACTGGTGTAATATTATATAGTTTTGCTGTGATTTCAGTGATTTAATGAACAAATTTAAAAGTACTATAAAATTCATGTAACAACATGAACAACCATATTAAACATTGATTGCTTTTAAAAGCTTCACTTAACCTACATAAGCATTTGCCAAAATACTTACCTTTTTCATTAGATATTCTTATTTGATATCATATACGTTTCATCAAATTTTGAATTATCAGGGTTTATATTTTATGTGTACACATTTATTACTTAAAATAGGATGAACTAAGTTCATTAGAAATTATTTAATTAAAAAACAAAATACAGATTATCCATATGACCTCATGATAATATTTATAAATGATAAGTCAATAAATTTGGTGGTTCTTAAAAGGGATATCTTAATTTAATTAAGTTTACCTAACTGATTAAAATTATCAATATCAACTATTAGAGTTCATTTTATTTAAGACTGTTTTCTTTGTGATTTTCCTCAGTTAATTACCACTTAAGACTCAATATTTTAGAACATTCATCTTTACAGATTTATTCTGAATTTTAAAGAAACTAGGTAACAAATGAATTATGTCTATATTTCTAAGTAATTATTATCTCCAAAGTTCCTTTCTCTACTTTTGTTTTGGTTCCCTGTTCATTGTACAATAATGCAAAACTTTCACAGACAACCTGTTAGAAAGCAAACAATTGCAGAAAGTTTGATACAGTATTGATAAATACTGAGGGGTGTGTGTACAATTTTATGACCAAGAAAAGATAACATACATTTTTAATACAATGGCCTATAAGCACTCTTAGAGAATGAATTTTTATCTGTCAAATAAACACAATTTGAATTTTCAGAGTTGGCATAATGCTATGCTCAGAGATAGGATCCATATATGCATATACACACGTAATATATATATATATATATACACACACACACATGAATTGATGAGACTCAACCATTCATGGATGAGTGCTGAAACTCAATGTGTCCGCAAAGACTGAGATTAAGGATAATGTCTGCAGCAACTGTCCAAGGTGTTTTCACTTCTTTATTTAATCAGTGTTTATTGATTTACTATCTTTCCCAATTATAAGTGATATTGATACAGTAATAGAATAAATATTTTAACTTTTCATAAATCAATCAAATTACAACAAATCTTCTCATTTTTAACTGTATATGAAGAATAGTACTGAAAATACCACTCAGTATTCTAAAGAATCATGGTAGATTATTTTATTTCTCATAAAATTATGTTTAGTATACAGTATATTTTAGAGAAGTTTTCCACTCATCACTAAAAAATTCACTACCAATCAATTTTTTAGGGAACCAAGGAAAGACATAATAATAATATTCATCTTATCTCTTTGGAAAATATGCATTTTTATCTGAATTATACACTATAAGTGACAGTATTCATAAATTGTGCTACTATTGACAATATTTGAGAATCCCCATTGAAGAAAAGCAAAATAGAATATATGGTAAATAGTAAGGTACTATATTTACCCATACCACACAAACACAATATAATCTGTTACCATGAGTTGGTTCTACTTAGTACGTTCTACTTAGTCTACTTAGTACATTTCCACTAGGCAAACACCAGAATTAAAAGAAAATATAGAAGCATATTGGAAGGCATGTAAGTATCTAATTGATCCTATATTTTATACCAAAAATATTTCAAAAATCTATTACAGGTCTATGAGTTAGGGCACATGTCTATAAAATCAGAATTGATGAATCTAAAGCATATACTACTATTCAGTACAGAATTGGC
The DNA here is from genome assembly GCA_028555095.1 of Dicrostonyx torquatus. NCBI lineage: Eukaryota > Metazoa > Chordata > Mammalia > Rodentia > Cricetidae > Dicrostonyx > Dicrostonyx torquatus. Next base: position 979,445 of record JAQHUG010000316.1, read on the forward strand.
TTCCTTAAAATTTTAGACTTCTGATGGGTTTGTGGAACAAATGATGGCAAATTTTGAAACAATAAGCCAACTTTTCTTCTCAACATGTTTGCTTAATACCTTTTCTTTCTAAAATATATGTTGTCACTTAAAAACACTTAATAGACTACTTGTAGAAATTTTTTAGGCTTTATTCAGTATTTTACAAATTTTAGATAGGTATATAGTTAGTGTCTTTTGTACAGTAAAGAGACTTTGATATTTAAAACAAAAAGAATTGAGCTTCAATTCTTGTTCTTTGAGGGGATGCATGATTGTATTCAAGCAAACTTAGGAACGTTATATAAGACACTTTCACCGTAATTAAACTGGGACATATACTATATTTATCAATGTTAGTGATAATGTCAAATATATGTGTTACAGAAGTACTAATACAGCAAAGTTCACTGTCACTACAATCAAACTCATTCACTTATTATATAATAGACAGTCTTACAAGGAAATCGTCTTGCTCACACAGCAGCATTATTATCATGTTTGAATGTTCTCATTTTAAAGACAACAAGGATATGAGCCAAGAAGTTTCTTTAGTTCCGAAGGACCAATATTTACAAAGTTTTAAATTTCACATGTTAGAATGTATGCACTATTTTAAGAGGGACTTCTTTCTTTTTAACACAGCTTAGTACTTAATGTCTCCAAAAGTGTCTGGAACAAAGGAGATTCAGTAAGTAAATGTGAATAGATCTAATATATCATGATTTAATTTGAGGTATCTTAGCCAAAACTAGACATTATGAAAATGTACTATTTAGGTACAGCTATAACATTTACTAGTTAATATTATATAGTTTTCAAATACATGTATAATTTGAAGTTCAAATGCTAGCTATATAGTAATGCTATTTAGTTGTTTGAGGAATTTTCTTATTGTTCAACAGCAGTGGCTGTGATTTACATTGCTTGTAATAGTGTATGAAGTTTACATGTTCTCCCTTAAATTCTTGGAATTTAATTTTAAATAATGCCCTTTTTAATTACTTCTGCCAAAACATTTAAAGTTCATGCACTAAAAGTAAAACTATGAGGTTACGTGTTATGACTTCTTTGATTTTGATTGTATTATTATAAACTATTAAGATGCTCATTCTCATTAGACTGAAATGTAGCTTATTGTCTCATGGATTATTGCATGATTTGAAACAAACATTTAAATAATAAACTTATGTTTAAGCAAAAATACTACTAAAACTACAATAATATTGTTTTCTCTTATGGAGGAAGAACTCTAATAGTCCTGAGAAATAATTACTGAGTTATAATTTACTGAGTTATAATTAGTTACGGAGAAATAATTAGTTGTGAGTAGGTGTTGTGAGAGGAAGAATCATTCTTTTTTTAATGTTTCCACTGATACAAATGGCATGCTGCAGTGGATGGACCCATACCCATGCTCATGCCTAACTACATCAATTAGACAAAACAATTATATAATTAAAGACAAGAAACTAGTAGGGAAACATGTTGGGAACTTATGTAGGGAGTTCAAGAGGGAAATATATAGTGGACATGATCAAATTTATTGCATTTATTAAGAATTTTTCAAAGAGTAAATCAAAGTATTACCTATTGAAATCTAAAGTACTTTTTCATATGAACTTGAGTATTGTTCTTTCAAGTTCTGTGAAGAATTTTTCTTGGATTTTGATGAACACTGAATTATATGTGTAGATTTTTTTTTGGTAAGATTGCCATTTTTACCTTGCTAATATTACCTACCTAGCCCAGGACAGCCAAAACAATCCTGTACAATAAAGAAACTTCTGAAGGTATTACAATCCCTGACTTCAAACTCTACTACAAAGCCATAGCACTGAAAACAGCCTGGTATTGGCATAAAAGCAGACAAGAGAACCAATGGAATTTGTTCAAAGACCCGGATATCAACCCACACACCTAACAACACCTAATTTTTGACCAAAAAGCAAAAAATATAAAATGAAAAAAAAAGAAAACATATTCAACAAATGGTGCTGGCATATCTGGTTATCAACATGTGGAAGAATGAAAATAGAACTGTATCTATTGTCAAAATTCAGGTCCAAATGAATCAAAGACCTCAACATAAAATCAACTACACTGAACCTCTTAGAAGAGAAAATTGGAAGTATACTTGAACACATTGGCACAGGAGACAGCTTCCTAAATATAATCCTGGTAGCACAGACACTGAGAGCAACAATAAATAAATGGGACGTTCTTAAACTGAGAAGCTTCTATAAAGCATAGGACACAGTCAACAGACACAAAGGCAGCCTACAGAATGGAAAAAGATCTTTACCAACACCACATCAGACAGAGGGCTCTTCTCCAAAATATATAAACAACTCAAGAAATTGTGCATCAAAAGAACAAATAATCAAAACAAAATGGGTACAGACTTACACAAAGAACTCTCAACAGATGAATCTAAAATGGCTGAAAGACATTTAAGTAACTGTTTGACATCCTTAGCTACCAGAGAAATGCAAATCAAAACAACTCTGAGATTCTATCTTATAGCTATCAGAATGGCTAAGATCAAAAACACTGATGACAGCTTACACTGGAGAGAATATGGTGTCAAAGGAAGACTCCTCCATTTCTGGTGGGAGTGCAAGCTTGTACAACTGCTTTCGAAATCAATATGGCAATTTCTCAGATAACTATGAAACAATATACCTCAAGACCCAGCAATACCACTTTTATGTATATACTCAAAGAATTCTCAAACATACCACAAGAACATGTGCTCAACTATGTTCATGGCAAAATTATTTGTAATAGCCAGAACCTGGAAAAAACCTAAATGCCCCTTGCCTGAAGAATGGATAAAGAAGATGTGGTACATTTATAAAATGGAGTACTATACAGCTGAAAAAATCAATGACATCCTGAAATCTCTGTGCAAATTGGATGGATCTAGATTACATCATATTTAGTGAGGTAACCCAGACTCACAAAGACAAATATAATATGTATTGACTCATAAATGGCTTTTAGTCATAAAGGAGAGAAAAATCAGCCTACAATTCATAATCCCAGAGAATCTAGACAACAAAGAGGACCCTAACAGAAACATACATGAATCTAATATACTTGAAAAGTAGAAAAATTGGTACCAAGTGAATTGGTAGTATGTGGATCATGGGAGAAGGCAGAAAGGAAGTGGAAAGGAGGAGAGATAGAAGGGGAATGGAGAAAAATATATAGCTCAATAAAATAAACAACAAACAAAAACTTCTAAGTACTAAACATCATAATAAATAGTTCCTAGAGACTAAAATTTAGAGTAACAAGATAAACACAGTTACCATTGCTTCCTAAGAAACTAGATTCTATAAAATGGAATAGAGATAACAACATAGATACATATAACAGTCAGAGTATCTAAACAATATCATCTCCATCTTCATTAAGAAGTATTATTTTCTCATAAAATAATTTGTACATATTTAGTTGCCATGTTAGCAGAGATATAAAATGAAACTTCATATTTACCACAGCCCTAACAATCAGTATCTTTGAAGCTGTCAGAGTTTCCTAAAAAACACAGAAGAGCACACTTCCTGAATGGTATGAGGTCTCTAATTGTCAAAGGCTCAGATTAAAACTGCATGAGATAGGGTCTGCGCTTCATTTTGAAAGTTATTTCATTCACCTAGAGCTGTGCAAACCCAGGCATCTTCTTTGTATTTAGTACTTAAAGTATCTAAATATTTTAAGCTTATTTGTAATTTTACTGCTATGTGAACTTATCTTGGAAACTTTCTTTTTAGAAAATTGACTTTGTTGAAGTGGTTATTTTCAGCTTCCAATGCAACATAAACCAGACAATGATTCCATTTATCTGTCTGACTGCTTTATTCTCAACAGATTTCTGTATTTAAGAAAGTTTTGTTTGTATTATGGATTAATTATCATTAGTTGTTTTGAAAGATTAAGAAAATTATAATCTGGAAAGATTTTAATTGTAAAATTTTATCAAACAACAACCACTAATTGAACATCTACTCTGTGACAATCAAAGCAGCTAAATTCTTAATCACACAATGTAAGTTGCTTAGCTTAAATGCAGTTTCACTGTTATTAATTCTATGGCTTATCTGACTGAGTAAATTAATTAAACACTTTGTGAATGAGTGTGTTTATTTGTAAAACACCAGTAATAATACTATTAACATAACAAGGTAGTTGTGATATCTAATTAAGTTAATACACAGTTATGAAGTAAGGATTAAAAAATGTTGGCTACAAAATAGTATTGTCATTATTTAAGGAGCAATACAGTGTTTGAAACTATCAAATACTTTGTGAAACAATGAAAATGTGGTCTAAAATAGTTAATGCTTAGTACACACTTGTTTAGAAATGATTAAGATATGAGTTTCCTGAAGGAGGTGTGTCACTGGGGATGGGTTTTAAGTTTTACAAAACAAATGTGACACCCAATCTCACTCTCTATCTTCCTGGAACTTATAGATCCTATGTGAGTTTCAACTACTTCTATTCCTTGACCTGAGAAGTCCTTCTGTATATGTGCTTCTTTTATTGGTTAATGAATAAAGAATTTTATTTGGCCTATGATAGAGTAGATTATATCTAGGCAGGAAAAGTAAACTGAATGCTGGGAGAAAGCAGGGGGAGTCAGAGAGAAGTCATATAGCAGTTACAGGATGCCTCTGTAGGATCCCACTGAAACTTTGCAAGTGGGCTACAAACTTGTGATGATGAACACATTAATCGCATTGGTTACTTTAGGATATAAGAGGTAGCTAGAACTACACTTAAGTTATTGGCCTAAGAGTATTGCAAATAATATAGTTTCTGTGTGATTATTTCAAATCTGATCACTCAGGAACAAACAACCTCCCTCAAAAAATTGGAGTACCAATGTGTGCCAACTAAATCCACATAAAACCTGAGAGAGTTTATAAAAAAATTTAGACACACACACACACACACACAAAAAAAAGCTTAGCTGCAGTTTTTTCCCTTTGGACAGGCTCTGTTCACTGGTGGTAAGAAAAAGCACCACAGCTCATTTAAATGAGGTCTTTCTGATTTAGCATTAGCAGCAAAAAATGCAGCGTCTTTAAATATGGTTCACCAGCACAAACAGCCCTGACTCAGGGGGTTGGGATAGAAAACATTTAAATGTGGTTTGTGAGCACAGTACTACAACATGTTTAATGGCATCATAAACCCATTGTGTGCCTGAAAATGGCGTGGTGTACATGGCTCTCAGAGGCAGTGAACATGCATCTGCCATGTTAGACTGGGTGAAGCCAACAAGCAGGGCAGCAGAGTTGATCCTAGCCATGCCTGCATAGCATTTGGGGAAAAACATAATCCTGATCAAAAAGTAATTAAAGGTATTCATGCAATAAAAAAATCAGGTATAAAAGACCTCTAAATGGATCACAGTGTTGGATGAATGTGCATAGGCTTACTACAGAGAAGAAAATGTGTATGAAGAGCTATAAAAAGTAGTAAATTGCTTAAGATAAGAGCTAATTCTTTAAGAGACACAGTATAGCTGGATTTAGCATATGACCAAACCAGACTCTCTGAATGGGGCTGCGAATGGGGACTGGCTGAGAAGCCAATGATAATGGCACAGGGACCTATCTCTTCTGCATGTATTGTCTTTTTGGGAACCTATTCTATATGGATGCACAACTTCTTAGACCGGGATGGAGGGGTAGGGCCTTGGGCTTCCCACAGGGCAGGGTATCCTTCCCCCTCTTAAGGAAGCAGGAGGAAGGAGGTGGGGTATTGGGGGAGCCGGAGGGCCTGGGACAAGGAGAGTAAATGTAAATTTCTCTTTTAACAATAAAAAAAAGAAAGAAAGAAAAAGACAGAGTACAGAAAGCCATAGATTAAAGGAGTATAGAAAATAAGCCACATAAAGATAAAATATACACAGAGAGTCTGGATTATGTTTATTATTGTGTTTTATTTGAATTTTTCAATGTGAATGAGCTAAGTACAGAGAGACACCGCATTGTATGGGCTGCTAAACTAAGCCAACATATGTATTTTAAAAGTATCTTGATTTCAATATTTGGGTACAAGGATATGTTATTTTGGAAAAGAGGTTCTTTTTGTTTCCACAGTGGATCAGAACCTGTGGATTCCTTCAAGACTAATGTGGTTTGATGGACCAAGATCGCCTGACAGGTTTCCATGAACACTCCCAACCCAAATACTTTGCCCAACAGAAAAGCAGGATACAGTTTGGAAAGAACTATACCCAAATTCCTCAAATATTATTTTTAAATGTTGGTTTACACTTAAAATTGGATATTCTTTAAAGATAAATACTTTGTATTGGTATGGATCTTGATCTATTATTTAAAATTTAAGGTTAATTTAGTTATATATATGTTTCTGCTCTTCATTAAGGTATTGTGTTTTTGCAGCTCATTTAAAAATCTAATGTATAATTAAGAAATACAGGCTAGGCCCAGCCCAGTTCCCCCTTCCAGCTGTGGGGTCCTAGGACCTCACAAAACAGCAGGCTCCAGTGCTAAGGCTCTGGGGATCTGGGAGTAAGTTCAGGGAAGCAGGGGTTATTTGTGCCAAGGTGCTACCTCCACCAAGCCTGCGCTTTTGCCTTTGTGATCCTGGAGCATCAGGGGGCCCTGATAGAGTCCCAGCAGAAACATCTGGAGGGGTGAGTCAGTCCCCACACAGGGCCTGCCCAGACCGGAAAGGGGTGCAGGGACACGCTATTCCTCTAAACTCTGGTCATTCGGGCGCAGGGCAGTGCCCGGGTACAGGATTTTTTCCAAGCCCAGCCCAGCTCCCCCTTCCAGCTGTGGGGTCCTAGGACCTCACAAAGTAGCAGGCTCCAGGGCTAAGTTTCTTGGGACC
>JAQHUG010000316.1:1006591-1020775 GCA_028555095.1 Dicrostonyx torquatus
AGTTTGGAGAGAGATAACTTCGTCCATATTCCAAAATATTGTTTATAAATGCTTTTTTTACATTTAAAGGCAGAGATGATATGGACATGAATAATTTGCATTGATATGGATTTTGCTTTGTTGACGAAAGTTTAAGGTTAATTTTGCTGTATATATGTTTCTGATCTTGATTAAGGTATTGTGATTGTGTAGTTCATTTAAAAATGTAATATATAATTAGGAAATATTGAAACTGTAATTCTTACTTGATTTCTTGAGTAAATTGTGAGCAATGGGACCTTGGGAGAAGGTTGAAGGGGAGGGGAGAGGTACGAAGGGGAACAAAGAAAAATGAAGAGCTCAATAAAATAACAAAAAATATAAAAAATAAAATAAAATAAAGAAGTATCAAATGATTGACTCAATATTAAGAATGAGTTATTTGCCAGAAGATGATGTGAAATATGTTTACATCACTCACAAGAACTTCTTGTCTATCTGCCTTCTTTACAAACCAGATAAAATTGTGCCATACAATTAATCCTAGAAATCAACAAATGCATTAATCAGTAACATGTTTAATATTTGTTATGTAGCTATAGATTACTTTAACTATTAACAATGTGACATATATAGTTTATTATTACAAGTATGAGCAAAACAGTGGTAAGTTCTTGAAGAGAAAAACAAACTTTTATAATTTCTCTCACTCCTCACTCGCTCTCATATATATATATATATATATATATATATATATATATATATATGTATATCACTTTCATATATCACTTATATATGTGTATGTGTGTTAAACTTAAAACTTACATGAAATAACTATCCCAAATTTATAAGTGTCAAAACAAGTTTAAATAATCTGTCCCTTTTCCCAGCTCTCAAGTGCTTGGGTGATCCTAACAAGAGCTTTACTGTAAAAAGAACCAAGTATGATGGATGCTTGAAGAATTATATAACAGCTTATGCATGTTCTTCTCTACAGAATACTTTTCAGCAAACAGAATCCTTAGTTTCTGCATTTGTTCTAAATTGATATTTCCTCTTGTGTACGCTAATGTTCCTTGCCACCCACCTTCTTTTCAGAATCATGCTTTTATGACATTGATGTCCTTTAAATGGATTCTTGGTGTTTATTCTTTTCTCAAGTAGACTCCATTTAACTTCCAATGTGTTTTTTGGGGATTAAACATGATAAATGAACTAATGAGCTTATATTACCTTGATTTTAGTATGATCATCAAGGTTGCCTCTTTCACAGAAAACAAAATTTACTTTACTTGGATGTAAGGACAGTAAGAAGACTCATGCACAGGCTGATGAGTCATAATTCCAAATTCTATATATACAAATGATTCATTGATTTTCATCTTATATTTGAAAACTGCAAATCTATGTTTTATTCATTTAAATTATAATTATATTGAATGATATTTAAAGTCTATTTTTATTTTTGAAAGTCTAATTACAAGGAGATGTGAATATCACAGTTACCAACATCTTTTCAAAATTGAGTACCAATATTCTGTGGTTCAACATCATAGAGAAATGAATCCCATCTGTCGTCCTCTGCATTTGACTACTATGGAAATTCGTAAGCCTTTTAGCTGTAGATATGGAACCCATCTGCTATGTTACTAAATTTTACTAACAGGCTATGGAAATCACAGAACCTCTGGTCAAACTTAAGATATATGATCACTGAAGGGCTGTCCATCAAGAATATAATCATAAAAAGCTGGTTCAGTGGATAGACATGAGCTTCAACTCCTATTTATGCATTAAATTCCTTATATGACATTTTAAACTGTGTAGTGTTAGGTAATATTATTTAACTTTTCCCAGTTCTCATCTGGAAAAAATATAATGTCTATAGTTTAAATACAATTTTACAAGAATAAATCATCAAAAGGAAAGGAGTTATTAAGATTTAGAGTAATTTCTTTAACAATCACTTATAACAACATTAATTAGGGAACAAAATTTAATTATTAATACTATCAAAGGCTATGAATGATGGCCAAATTTCTGACTGTGCTTGGTAAGTGAAATGGGTATTTTCTACAACACTGAAAAGCAAACCTACTTACAAATAATGTGGGTAACATTAGAGCACACTGATTTATCATAAAATAAAGCTTCCCTTTGTGTAAAAAATAACTAATTTGTTTGGTATTTAAGTGCTTGCTTGCACAAAATAGCTCTAGGAGACAAAAACAATTCTCAAAAGTACCCATTCTGGTCTCAAATCATTCTATGGCAATAGTTAACTTACATTTTTACAGAACACATAGTTTTCTCTAAGACATCACAAAAGTACAGTGTAATGGTATTTACTTGTATTTTGATAAATAAATCTGGTCTGAAGACCAGAGGCAAAGCTAAAGTCACTAGAGGTTAGGCAATGTTGAGACACACTTTTAATCCCAGGATTTGGGAGACAGAGGCAGATGGATCTCTGTGAGTTCAACATTACCCTGGGCTACACAAGATCAGTGCAGAAACAAATTAAGGTAGCTGTGCCTACACCTTTAATCTCAGTACTAGGGAGTCATGCTTTTAATCCTAGCACTAGAGAGAATATAAAAGGGGAGGAGAGAGACGTTAATTGCCTAGTTTATGGTCACCCAGCATTGGTAGAGGTAAAATTTCTCTAGTCACTTGGCTGGTTTGCTTTTCTGGTTTTTGAGTTGAACCCCAAATTCTGTCTCTGAGTTTTTATTATTTGTGATACACTACACCCTGAGTTTTGAGCCAAGTAAGTAGGTGCTTTGAACTTTGAGAAAACAAAGCAAAATAAAGTGGAAAGAAATAATGTATTTACAATTTCATTTTCATCCCTGGAGCTCAACTTGAAAATACCTAAAGAAACATGATAAAGCACATATTTGAAAACACTATTTCCTCATACATTTATAAAATCACTGAAGATAATGAGGATAAAAAAAACCCTATCCCTTTAGTATAAAGCTTGTCAAACTGTGTACATTGAATGAAAGGATGGATTGAGGTTATCTTAGAATCATGGCCTCTCTTATATTCTCCTGTTCCTATTCTGCTAATCTCTAAAAAGTCATCTCTCTAGAGGATATTTTTCAAAGAAATCTAATTATCTGAGTCTTTTTCCATAAAATTTTATTGACTACAATAGTATATCAATTAGAAAAGAAGACTTTAATGTCTCTATTAATTTACACGTAATACATCAACTCTCCTGAGTAATTTGCTTTAAGAACTTTAAGATATATAACAAAACCAACTTGCTTATTACTAAAGTTCTATCACTTATCGTTCCACCCCTTGTTTTATTTACCATAGAGTTCAGAGGAACTTTGTTACTCTTTGGTGTCCATACACTTTTCCTAAAATACACTATAATTTTAAAATTACATATACATCCCACATTCCTTTCTTATCTATGAACAGAGTTTAAACTTGAAACATGTTATCATTCCTTGAATTTTTATATATTACATGCTATACAAGTGCAAGTTTATGTGTCATTCTATCTGTATATTGTTAGTTTGTTTTAATAGACCCAAATATTATATATTTGATAGGAAGGATGAACTTGTCTTGCACAAGGTAAAGGTAGGAAATACTAAAGCATGTTGTTTTGATACCTGTGGATGAGGATGAGTCCAGATTTCCACAGTTGTTGCCTCTTTCATCGATGTGCGAGATCGTACCATCTCCTTTATTGTCTTTGTAAAGGAAGAAAAATAATATTTTAAGCTACTCATTCAACATAAAACAAATACATGTACATGCACACTACACACACAGACATTGTGTGCAAGGAAATCAGAAAATTATCTATTTTTAGAAAAACAATATTTTATGTAACTTATGAGTTATTTTGTCTTACAATATGCTGAATCTTTCAGGTCCTAAAAAATGTGAAACAGACAACACTTTTCTTTCTCAGAGTTTATATTTAAATGTAGTACAATTATTTATTATATTCTCAGCAGAGGAACAAATACATGGACAACTTAAATTGTTTAAGTCAAAATTTAGTTAGGGAGAATTTCAATGTAAAATTTCTATAACTCAATGACTTCAAGATTTATGTTTTCATCATTGTCTAAAATTAAAATCTGTCCTGTGTGTCTTATAAAGGCATTCAATATACTCAATGAACTGCAAAAGGATTTATGAACCAATGGACAAATCCTAATCTACCATGCCTAAACAGTGATCAACATCAGAAAAGATGAAAGTTTTGTAATTCATTTGATTTGTTTTTCTCATATTACAAAGTATATATTCTGTCTTTAAAATATTAAATGCATATTATACATATTTTCCCTATATATGATTTTAGGTAATACAGTAAAATATTGGTTAAAAGCAATGATTTCATCAATGAAAGGAAGAACATTTTGAAATAAGTAGAAATTATACAAATCAGTGTGTAGTGGATGTGTATATGGAAAAGTAGTGTAGTTGAAAAATGTTGTTACAGGTCTTATACCACAGTCTCATGATTTTTTGATGCTTGATAGAACATTAAAGCATCAATGATGGTGTTACTACTTGTCAGGGATTCATGTATCACATATATCACTTTATACTGATGGTTCAATTTACTATTTTTCATTTTACCAGTTCATATATATATATATATATATATGAAAAAAAGATTTGCATCATGACATTTTAATGCAATTCAGTAAGAATTATTTTATTATCAATTAAGTGTCAACTCATGTTTATTATGAAGTTATACTATTGCTGCCACATCAAAGATACATAACATATTATTATTAAGAGACCAAGCAGTTATAACAATGTTTCAACTTATGGAAACACAGAAACCATGAGAAACATAAATCAAAATGTAACACCACATTATAGCAATTTTTTCTCATGACAAAATAAAATTAAGTAAATGATGTGAGGCTATGGACAAAATAAGTATTATAAAGCTTATCTATAAACTATCCACAAAACATGCTTATTAATAGTCATTGCATTAAAAGTCCTGTTTATTAGCACAGTCTCATAAGCTGTATCCAGAAAAAATAAAATTGAGATTAACAACTTGATAAATTTAGTTAGGCAAAAAGTTATGGACATTAAGATATTAAGTATTGGGGGAATTTAGAATATATGGAATAATGATTTGGAATATGTTTCATTGTCCTCCATTAGTTAATGGATTTTACCAACAATAAATATTTGTTCGTCATGTGAAGAAGTAATACTAAATTTTAAAAGAATATATATTTGCCTATATGAATTGCTCCCATTGACAAAAGAACCTAGACTATTTTTAAAGATGTTAAATAATATTTACTGTAATGACTGATAAATGATAGAGTAAATAGGGCATTAAGGAATTCATTAAATCAAAAGAATATTGTGAATACATATGATATTCAAAATGTAGTTAGTTTCTATACCACAGGCACTTTGATGAACATATTACCATCTATCATTTGTAACTGACAGAGTAGAATCAACACTGAACATCATTCATTCTTGTAAACTGAAATTTGGTCAAACTTGCAGGTTGAATAGCCTGACTCACCAAAACAAGGATTTGGATGGATAAGCAATAATAAAGTTTTATATATATATATATATATATTGAGCTTGATGCTGAGATCACAATTTTACTGAACAAGAAGAAAAACACTCATTATTACTACCAAACAATGAATCACAGTACAAAATGATTTTTGCTATAGACTTGACATTTCTTAATAAATCACACTACAAGTACAAGGTAAAACAGTGTTTATATTTGAAACTTAAACTGCAATAAAGGCATTCTGACAAGTAAAATACTTCAAATCACAAGTCCTGTCAAATTCATTTATAGACTACAGTGTTGTCAAAAATTTAAAACAGGAAGAAAAATCTCTGTTGCCATACAAATTTCAAGTGAGTTATGACAAATGTTCAAGTGAGGACATTAACATAACCTGTAATTGCAAAATTTTTATCTTCAGTGAAATGATAAGTTAAGTGGAAGAATCAAGAAAATAACCTAATGCTTTTCTTCACATGCTATCTAAAGTACAAAAATCATTAATATGTATTGACATTGAAGCTTGACTCTAGTTATCTGTGCAGGAAAACACTTTGGAGTAGGAAACATGTTCATTCACTGCCTGTATCACACTGAAATTTTACTATATTGACATTGCTTGCATGCCACCAACACAAGTTATGGTGGAGATTTATTTTCTCTTTTGTCATACAAATATGTTCACTCCTTTAAAGGAAAATATTGCAGAATCATCAGTATTGGACAGAAGAAGAAATTCTGTAACTCTAGGCAAGTATGGAAGTTAAGAAAGAATGGTAGCATTTACCTGCAAAAAAGGTGAAGAGGTTTTTTTGTTTGTTATGATTTTCAGAGAAGGCAATATATTCCAATTTAGAAGAGAAAACATTGTATTCAAGGTAATTAAAATGCCAGAGATGTACCAGAAATGTTGGACAGATATATTCAAAAAGGAGCTAAGTATGTACTTAAGTTGGACCTGCAAAATAATAATCTTTATACATGAAGTAAACTTGTAAGATTTTCATATGCCTAAACAATCAATTGTGGTTAAAGATTCTCACTATATCTATGCTCAGGAACCACATTTAATTTAAAAAAGAAAGTACCTTTGAGTTTTGTATGCATATTTAAAAAATCAAATTAAACAAAATCTGTTAATTATTAGTAGATAAATTCATGTCTGGGCAGCGAACTCTTAAATACAAAATGCTAAATCAAAATGTCCATTGAATTAATTAAAGATGACATATTAAGGGTTTAAATATTTAAAGCAAAGTGTGTAAGCATATCTTGTCCAGTTAACTTTGGTAATTATTATATATTATACTATATTCTTTAAGAATCAGAAAAAAATTATTGAAAACATTTGTGCAAACATACTAATCAAGAAGTCAAGAAAGACCCACATAATTGCAAATGTTCTGTTGCTACTCTTTTCCCCCTCAGTAAAGGCTCTCTGTTATTAGAATTTTAAAAGCATGTCACAGAACAGCTTTTAAAAAAAAAACTTTTCAAGTTTTGATGTAATTCAAATGAGACAAACAGCAATTATTGAAAACTATAGTACTTAAATACATTAGATTCTTTAAGAAAACTAAATATGGTTGATCCATAACACCTGAGAAATGAAATAATACCAATCTGCCTTTTTTATTCTTTATATGTACCATGTACTGTATCTGTCCTTTTATGGAATTAAGTGTCAAACTGTCAGGAAAAGAGTAATGATTAAAGTAATCATAGTCTTCATAAATTTAAGCCTCATTTTAATCCAGTTCACAAGAAGACAGCATTCAGTTTCAGTGATCTTAGAACATTTTGAAAAGTGTTTATTGGCATTATTCTTAATAATAAAGATAAAATTTAAAGAAGAAAGATGGGAGAATATTGAATATTATTAGTACTCCTGAATTAGAGATCACTAGTTCTTACTTTAGGCATTGAAAAAATATCTGATATTGTGCAGAACCTAATTAATTCTCTTAATTATGAATCACTGGATCAGCAATGCCTTCTTACCAAAGAAGCAGGAAAACATGAAAAAAATGCAGTAGAACTATAATGTATCATTTTAAAATCTAAAATTCCAAGACAGAAAAGTTGGTTTAGAGTTTACTTATTGCAGTTTACATGAGATCCACTACCTTATCATTTTAAGGCTTCTACATGGTCTTAGGTTGGTAACGTTTTGGGGAGGATTAGAAAATGCCGTCTTGCTGGAAGCATGACAATTGAGGCATGATTTGAGGTCTCAAAATCACTCCCCCCTCCTTGTATTATGGCTCACAACCATCTCTAATTCCAGTTCAAGGTCATCCAAAGTCTGCTTCTGACTTTCATAATACACTTAGGCACCCGCGCTCGCACACATACACATGCACACACACACTAAAAATTTGAATATGCATTTCTTAAAAGTAAAATGCAAAATATTCTTTGGAGTATAGAGATCCAAAAGAAATGTATTAAAAGTTAATGAGTAATTGAGATGAATTCTAAAGGTTCTGCACAAACAAATAGCTGTTTTGAACTTGTCTTCAAGAGTAACAAAGTCATCTGGTAGGAAAAAGACAATCTAGGATGACTTAATTAGCACTTAGTCATGGGCATGCAAGTATGTGTTTGTGTGCATGTATGAGTGCATGCAGTGTGTGTGTGTCTCTGTGTGTGTGTGTGTGTGAATGCCTTTGCTATTAGAGAAGGAGGAATTTTACAAAAGGAAAAGATCATGAATTAACATTGAGAAAGCTCAGAAGTTTAACAAAATCTACCATTTTCCCAGATGGTTTAATACCAGATTGTAAAATTTGAAACTAATCTTCACTTAAGAGTTTTAATGGTTGCATTCCTCTTCAAAAGCCTCTGCTCTTATGCTAGGATGATTCTCCAAAATTATAGATCAGGGTTTCAAGAACAGCTTCTATGAACAGTCTCCTTAAGTCTCAGCTAAACTGAGCGAGAAGATTACATGTTATTATGATTTAGCACAGCAGGATTTTTCCCCAGCAAACATAATGATGTGTAAAAAGATAAAGTTATCACTACTTTCAAAGAGGTCATCCATACAATCTCAGAAAAACAATGCATTTCACAAAGATTATCTAAAGATGCAGAAAGTTTCACATTGTAAAGCCTCTTTCTTAGTGTTTCTATAAGGGCCTCTGATCCTGAAAAACCTCCAGAACTACCCAGTGATCATGCTTCTCAATAAGGACACATGGAGAAGTAAGAAAAAGAGTTCTTTTTGAAATATCACAATGAACAAGGTTCTTATGTCAAGGCAAAAAAGGCACTTCTCAAACATGAATATTTGATAAAGAAATATTAAATTCATATAACATCTATGGTTTTACCCTTTCAATACTTACATACTAGGTATAAAGAAGTCTCATTAAATTTCTTCATAAGGACAACTCTCATGAGAAGTTGCTGTTCTGAAAGTTATTTGCTTTATTCAAAGATGTTTACAGGATTGAATTTTTAACTTCCTTATTATTTGAGAAATTCATATTATATACATTTAACATTTTTTCATTGACTTTATACCCATGCCCTTTCTTCAAAATTCCTCCTCATTTCCCAAACGGCATTTCCCTCCCAACTTTTTTTTTTCAATAAAATCCATTTTGCCTACTTAGTTTAGCCTGTAGGTTAATGTATGTAGGACTATCTAATGGAGCATGAGGAGTGACTCAGGGGCTACATCCATGAAGAGAACTGACTTATATTAAATTATTGACTATGTAGGCTGTACAACATAAAATCTTCATTGTTACTATGATAACTTAATTTTGTAAGTACATGAAGATAGCTAAATATATTATTATTATACAAATTATAAAACAAATATGCTACTTCTCTATTGTGAAAACACTTCATGATATTTCTTTCTCAGGCTATGGAAGCTCCAGTGCAAGAAAAGCCATCTGTGTTCTTATCTGGCTGTGAACAATAACAATTCTCCAGGCAAGATTCATCAACTTGTGCAATTGGTACAAATATTATTGTGGTACTTAATCACTCTTTGATAAGGTTGGAGGATGGCTCCACTGAAGAGAAATGGTGCTTGATACTATAAGGCAATCAAATACACATGGTTAAACAGAACTTAGGTTGTAGAGGGAAAATTACAATAGTTGTTTAGTTAAAGCAATATGATACTAAACTGTCTATTTAAATATTTACATTTATACTCACAGAAAAATTCTACAACTGGCCTCATCAAGAGAAGTATCCTCTTTTGGTGAGCTGTAGTGGATACAGAAACTCATGGTTGTTCATAATATAGAGAATAAGTGACTATTGAGTACTCAGTCATAAAGAGTAAGTTTGTACTATTGTCTCTAAGGCTCAGAAACAATACAAAAAAGGGACAGAAATAAAGAAAGAACTAAAATGTAAGGAGAGGGCCTACAAAGTATTTTGAGAATGACATGGCCATTAGGACTGTGATATGATAGCAGTTTTGGCTGTCTACACTGGGTGGGCATAAGACTGTCTTAATCTCTCAAGCACAAATAGAAGAGGGACTTTTGAACAACACCTTACTCTGATGAATTAATGAAGTCATTGCCTTCTAAAGATGAGCCTTTCTGATTCTTATGGATAGTTTAAAACCCCTAGTCATATAGACTGCTGGCTTAACCCAATGGTCATATAGATTGCTGGGGTGAAGCACGGTGGCTCAAAAATCAGACATAAATACTGAGTATAAAGAGGATGGAGCCTTGACAGATGGAGGAGGAAAATATAGTATGGTGAGAGTAATATTAAGCATTATGTTAGTGTATAAATTTTTAAAATAAGAAAATTTAATGAGACATATACATTTTGTTTGCCAAACAAAAATTATTATGATTCACTTTTTTTTAATCATTGAACTGGTAATGAACTAAATTAAGGTGCTTTGTACTGATATTATGTAAAGATTTTAGTAAATACAATATATTTTTTATAAAAAATTTAAAAAATCCATTGGGATGATAATAAAGACTTTTATGCCACTAACAGTTCTAGTATTCAAGAGATTTTCTTAGAGTATCCAACAAGTGAAATGTCAAGGAAGCATTTTGACCTGAATTGAACCAGTATCTGCTTTATTAGCTAAAATTTTAGACAGAGGAACTAAATCTAAATGAATAAATATGAAAAGGTTTGCAAAAAATTATTAGTAGAAAGAATAAGTTGATTGCTTATATGTGAATGAAATTGACTCAAATCCTAAGTAATTGTGTAAGGTAGTAGGAAAGGGCAAATAATTCAATATCAATAACTATGAAACAGATTTCATATTAGCTTAATTATAGCAAAGTTATTGTGACTCAAAGAGTAAGAATAACAAAGAAATGTAAATATGGAATTATTTTATAAGGTTGCAAAAAGTAGTACTGGCTATTTTTGAATAGTTTTTTAAACTGAAATGATTAAATATTAAATTATCTTTGTAGTATATTTTCCATGATTGAAAATCTAGATTGAATCTCTCTCATAGAATTTGTAGCAGTAGTTAATATGCAGTTCCTAAATTCTAATTAAAATAGTGGAGTTATAAAAGTGAGTGTATTTCTCAGAAAGAAAACATTTCTAAACCACCAGAACATGGTCAACATTCTGTATTAATACTTTATGTCAAATGCACTTGGAAAATTCAAATTAGTTTATGAGACTTATTGGAATTTTTATTTAAACATATTATGTTTGAACAAAAATATGTGCCATCATGTACTATATGGAAAGAATAATAACATAGATGAGGAAGATGGATTTGTTGAACCCTATTGTCATCCATGGAGAATTTAATTGTCATGTAGGATTGTCTGGTTCAGGGATTACAGAAATTAAAAATAAAATAATAGCAAGGGATTCTATCTATGATGTCTTAAACTGCTTTACTTACTCTAAGCTTGACATGATTTATTAATGGGATAAATAAAGGTATCTAGGGGTCATAAAAATAAATGTTCATTTAGTTCATGACAGTGTGATTCTCAGTTTTAAACATTAAATAAATTTGATTTTTTTGTAATTTAGTTTTTAAAACCATTTAAAAATACAGATAAATCATAACACCTTATAATCCTTTGCTTTTTAGTCATGCAACACTAAAATCTAATGCCATTTGTATTTCATAATTTGGTCTGTCATATACTAGTTAATTGATTTACATTTCTTTATAATCTCTTGTAATAAAAAATCTTTTACATAAGATTGATATATGAATAAACACATACTGAAACCATATCTGGCATTCATTTTAATATCTCATAAATGAACATTTGTTTCATGTTTAGATGCTGATCTAAACAGAGAATTCTCAAACGAGGAATCTCAAATGGCTGAGAAACACTCAAAATTTTAACATATTTAGACATCAGGGAAATGCAAATCAAAGCAACTCTGAGATTCCATCTTTCACTTTTTGGAATGCCTAACATCAAAATATAAGTGCCAGCTTATGATGGAGAGGATGTAGAGTAAGGGAAACGCTATTTCACTGCTGGTGGATGTGCAAACTTGTACAGTCACTTTAGAAATAACTCAATAGGAGGTCCTCAGAAGATTGAAAATCAATCTACCTCAAGATCTAGGATATTATTCTTGTGAATATGACCAAAGAACCCTCTCCTGTACCACAAGGACATTTGTTCAACTATGCTCATAGCAGCTTTACTCATAAAAGCTGGGACCTGGAAACAACTTTGATTTCTCTCAATTGAAAAATGGACACAGAAAATGAGGTATATTTATACATGGAGTATTAATCAGCTGTTAAAATTAATGACAACATGAAATTAGCTGGCAAATATATGGAACAAGAAAAGATCATTCTGAGTGAGGTAACCCAGACCCAGAAAGAAAGTGTGTATGTATTCACTTATAATTTGATATTAGCTGCAAAGTAAAGTATAACCATGTTAAAATCCACAGACCCAGAGAAGCTAATTAACAAAGAGAGCTTAAGGGGTGATGCATGAATCTCACTGTGAAGAGGAAATAGTATATATGTTGCCAGTGAATAGGACAATGGGACTGCATGGAGGGTTGGGTCTGGTTGGCAGCAGAAATGATACGGCAAGAGGAGGATGGTGGGAGAGAGTACTATGAGAGACAACTGGAATTTTAGTGGGGGGTGCATTTCTGGGAGGAGCTATAAACCTAGTACAATGGAAACTCCCAGGAATCTACGTGGGGGACCCTAGCTAGTAAGACACCTACCAAAGGGGATACAGAGTCTAAACTTGCTATATCCTGCAGCCAGACATGTATTTCATTTTTTTTCCTTTACTTTTTCTATGTAGATTTCTTCTCAGTTGCTGAACATAAATTTAGGCACTAAGCTTGGAATGAATAAAAATTGTATCAGATATTTGTATTTCCAGATTTTATGACCTTTTTGTAGCCAGGTTTTACAGTAAGTTCTCACTTATATGTTTAAACTACATTGATACTTCAAACTCCTTTCCTTATATTCTTATTTTACTGATTATAACTATGTATGCTGATGATTTTAATGTCTGTAATGAGAGAGAACAAGTACAATTATCTGTATATATTTAGGATTAGATAGGTTTGGGACAAACAAATGATCATTGAACCCCCATCACTGACTAGAAGTCATACAGTTATAGTATTTAATAAAGTCATGTAAGTGTTATAAATCATATTTTCAGATATATCTGCAGTTTTTTCATGCTAGGATGAAAACTTGAAACTTTAGTCCATTTCCAGCATCTATTTTTTAAAAACAACTGACAGACACAAAATATAACATTATTTTCAGAGTAGAATATACAGATTACCAAGATGGTTTC
Organism: Dicrostonyx torquatus; assembly: GCA_028555095.1. Lineage (NCBI taxonomy): Eukaryota > Metazoa > Chordata > Mammalia > Rodentia > Cricetidae > Dicrostonyx > Dicrostonyx torquatus. The sequence goes on from JAQHUG010000316.1 coordinate 1,019,915, forward strand.
TGTAAATGCTCAGTTTCTAAAATCATTTCCAGTAACTAATTTTAATTTGTTACCTCCCTTTTTAGGCAAACAGAATCATTCACCTACCAAGGGGAAAAAGCAGTCCACATTCTATTATATGTGTTCATGAGCATGTTAAACTATATGGCAAAATAGACTTTGCATATGTAACTATAATAAATAGTTTGAAGAAATATAATCTGAATAACTATGACAAGAGGGCCCCTAATTACTATATGCTTATAACAGAAAGATGAAGGTAAAAAAGTTAGAGCATATCAGGAGAGCAGAATGAGAGTGTTATACCCATGAACCAATAAATTCAGACATCTTCTAAGACAAGAAAGAGCCTATTTCAAGAGTTTATACAAGAAAGAAAATGTACCCCTATTGATTTCTTGTTTTTAACCCCATAAAATCAACATTCATACTACTGAATTCTAGAGTTTAATTTTTAAAATAAATGCATGATATTTATTAACAGAAATAGACACAAAGACTAATGAAAAACAGTGCTGGCATGTGTGACGACCTTTTTCCTTAAACATTTTCCCCATCAGATGCCTCCTACTTATAGTTGATACCACACAAGTTATGAGAAGATTTTCACTCCAAAGTTGTTATGGCAATCATCATGGCAAATTTTCTCAAAGGCAAACCTAGAAGTATGTTCTATTAATTTACTAGTGATCTGAAGGGGTGTGGTCCCTTGGCCTGTGACCACACCCTGCTGCCACTCCCAAGGGGGCCGGGTCACCGAGTCCCAGGAGGTGTATAAATATTGGGAACCCAGGCAGAGAGCTCTCTCTCTGCATGGACCGCCGACCTGTCTGGCTTGTCTGCATCTACAGAGGAGCCCTT
>JAQHUG010000316.1:1028110-1049813 GCA_028555095.1 Dicrostonyx torquatus
CAAGGGGGCCGGGTCACCGAGTCCCAGGAGGTGTATAAATATTGGGAACCCAGGCAGAGAGCTCTCTCTCTGCGTGGACCGCCGACCTGTCTGGCTTGTCTGCATCTACAGAGGAGCCCTTTCCGGTACTGTACCTGTGCCCTTTATTGTGTGTCTCAAATAAATTTCCACAGTGATCTATCTCTAAATCTAATAAAGTTGACTATCAAGATGAAATATCATAATACTTTGTCGTACCCATTTCAACAAGCAATGTGGAACAAATATCTTTGTAAATTCAGCCCATTCTTATTGTGAAATAAGCAACATTTTAAATTAAACACAATCACCATAAATTACAAGGGGAGACATGAAATTAAGAGAGACTTACATAGATATAATCTACGAGGGAAATAGAAAAAGATCTCCTGAGTAAATTGGGAGCATTGGGAGGGTTGAAGGGAAGAGGAGAGAGGCAGGGAGGGGAGCGGAGAAACAATACAATTCAATAAATAAATAAAAATAAAAGAGCTGTACATCGATCCATCAAAAGTTCACAACTTGCTGCAGTTGGGCTTCACTGCCCAGGAAACCCGGCTCAGCCTAAGGGCTTGTGATGACAGAGAGTAACTGGCCCAAAAGAGGAGAAAAAATTGGAGATGACCCCTGGAAAACATCAACTCTTTGAAAGGAATGGGCACATGTCCATTCCACACATGCCGCCAAACAGGCCCTTCTCCAGGCCAGAGGCAACTTGGATAATGCCCTGAAGATTTTCGTCAGTAACCTCAACATGTGGTGGTTATAGGACTCAGAATCTGAAAACAACAGCTGTCAAGTAAGTCCTTCCCAGGAAAGCATTGACCAACTGGTGTACATGGGTTTCCACACAGTGGTGATTGAAGCCACGATAAGGTTGTTTGAAGACAATGTCCAGGTGGCAGGTCAGACCCTTGCACACAATGGAGGATTGACAACCTAAATTCAATCCCGGGTACCCACATGGTAGAAAGGAAACAAATTCCTACAAGTTGCCTTCTGAATCCACAGTCTTGTGGATCAAAAGTGAGTGATATTGATAATGACTGATACCTAAACCAAAACAAATAACTGAGTACTGTCAAAAATATTAACAAAAATCAGCATTTTGTGTATACACACAATGATATGAATAATTAATAATTTACTAAATGATATGCATATAACATATAAATGACTAATACAGAAACTATATACAAAGATTTTTGTATGTAGGTCTACACACATTGGAGATGCATATATATTCAAAAACAAAAATGAGAATTCAATGATTGTCATAGAATACAATGCTTTCACAAAATTTTAAATCACATATCAAAAGTGGTTCTTCTAAACTATTGTAGATTTTGAGTGTTTTTTATGGTTTAGAAACTTAACAATCAGAATAAGTATATTCTACACATACACAATATTTTTCTTTTCTTCTTTGGAAAATGAAGCAGTATTTTGAGAAAGATATATGTATTATTTGTATCTGTGCCAAGATTCATTTGTACAAAAGAAGCATTTGGATATTTTAAATCATGGAATTAACTTATAGGCCATATGCAGTGTAGACAACTGTATATTGTTTTATGAACAATAATCTGAAGGTTGAAGCACTTAGATATCTTTAATCATGGATTTAACTTATAGGCTATTTGAATTGTAGAACTGCATGTGATATTACGTACAAAATATGAAGGTTAATTTTTAAAATGGATATACATTCTGAATTTTTAACTGAATCTTATTCTGGAAAGATTATCACCACAACATTGTACACTGAATGAATACATAAACTGACAGATGTTGGAGGAAAAGAATAATGTTAAACTTGGAAGATTAATGAAGATTTACTTTTCAAACTCAGCAATTTCCTGAAAATATCTACAAGCCTGTGATTTATCTAATCCATTAAGTCCTGTGGCATTTTCAGTGAGGATCTTAAAGTCCTGGTCAAATCCATTACAATGAACAATAAGCATCAAATGAAAAAAACTCTAAAATTACTCATTTTTATTAAGACTCAATCTGAGGAGTCAATTACTTTGATGAATTCTAAATTTCTAGAATGCTAAGTAATATGTAATAAAAAACGATTTATCAAAGTGGTTGCTCATTTTGTTTCATTTTTCTGAACTTCATGTGCCTGTTTTATTCTGTGAAATGATGAGAAAAATGAACAGGCATTCTTGTTTAATTCTCTTATTTTTCCATCCTTCTTTTCTGATATTATTCTGACTTTTAATTTAGAATTTCTAATATTTTTTCAAAATGACAGAACCAGTCAAGGTCATTTAAAGTTATAGAGTAGAAAGTTCATATACTGGAGATGCTGTCATATCACAAAGTTCAACCTCTTAGCTAGGGAATTCATCCACAACTTGTGGAAATGGGTTCTTCTCCATGTGAGAATATCTTCATTAGTCAACCATAAGCTAAACATTTCTTGAAATTTTTAATTAAAATTACCGAGCATTTGAATGCTATAAGCCTTAGGCTAGTTAGTCACTCACTCAAAATTATAGCTTACACTATATAACTATTTTTGCAAAGCCAGACTTTTTATGTTGAATTTTATAGTAGATTGTGGCAGTTCTTCAAGTAACTGGCAGATTACAATATGTACCTTTCTTCTCCTTGAATGATTAACTGACATTTTAAAAGTTTTGTATGTTTTTTATGCTTTTATGATGGAACTCAATTTCTTTGAATTATTCTGTGGTAGCAAACCATATGTAATAGCTACTGGAAAACTACCATCCTTCAAAGCTTAAGTACACGGATCTATAAAGTTACAATTTTGAACACTTTGTAAAAACAAGAAGCAAGCCAGGCCGTGGTGGTGCACCCCTTTAATCCCAGCACCTGGGGAGGCAGAGGCAGGCACATCTTTGTGAGTTTGAGACCAGCCTGGTCTACAAGAGTTAGTTGCAGTGCAGGCTCCAAAGCTACAGAGAAACTCTGTCTCAAAAAACAAAAACAAACAAACCAAAAAAAAACCAAGAAGTGATTATTCTCTGGACCATAACATTCAGTTTGCTTGTTTTAACTGATTACATTAAAGTAGACTAAAAAATGTGTTGTATCATGTGTTTGAAAGATTGCTAAAGCTGCTCTTTTCATACAATGAGCTCAAATTTCTTTATAATAATTTTTAGAACAATTAATTAAAATTCAGGGACAGAAATTGGGGTTCAACCTGAAGATCAAAAAAGCAAAACTCTTGGTTCAAGTTTGTGATTATCTCAGTTTTGTGTCTCTAAATTTTCTTAAATCTTTTCTATTTGATTCCCAAAATGTTCTATTTCTCACTTACATGCATGTGACTTATTAAAAGCTAAATTTTACATGGTCATTCAACATACAGTTCTCTGTTTTCCATAAACCTCATTATCAGTTTTATGTACATGGAATACCATTCTAGAAGAGTGAAACCAATGTTTACTATAGTAAAGTCATCTAATTACACTCTTTTCCAAATCCTGTAGTCACAATTTTCAATTTCCACACATTTATCTTTCTTGGATATCTTAAAGATAAAAATATGGCTTAATGTAGTATTCACAATAATCACCTTTGTAGTGTTTTGGTCTTAAGAACAACTTTTACAATAAAATAAATTGAGGTTATTTTCAGTATTTCCTATCAAATATGTAGTAGACCATTATTAAAATGATATTTCCTATGATATTTCTGCTTTGAAACAATTTTTATTTTGTCAAAACATATTTTTAGGTGAATTTTTCCTTACTTCCATTTCCCATTGATTCTTAAAGGCTAGGAATAAAAATATCTTTAGAAGGTACATTTTAAAATTGTCAATGAGTCATGTCAAGAAAAAATGTGCATTGTGCCAATAAGTAAAACAGGAAGGTACTCATATGCCATTTTCTGCTTGAACATATTCCTAGTACACGCTGAGGATAAAATTAATATGTGACATAAACAATTCTGACTGTTTAAATTAAAAAGGATCTTCATGGTATCATTTGACATTATTAACTACTTCTAAAAACTTAAAATGCTATAAGGAACATTTATAGGAGTGAGTAGAGCAAAAACAGAAATTGAGGATAGGAGGTAGGGTAACAAGACAAGAGGGTAAAATAGGGTGACAAGAGAAAACAGATAAAGAGATGCTAATCTCTTTTTTATTCTAGAATATCATACAGTAGGATGTAATCTGTGGTGGAGCAAGCCTTTTGAGTACTTATCTGCTTGCAATAAGTGACAAAATCTTAAGATATGATCACTAAACATAATCTAATTGAAAGTAATATTATAATTTCATAGTTTAGGACCCTAAAAAGTAAGAGGAATGTTTTCCTTAGCATTTAAAAAAATGTGAAATTTTGGTGAAGAAATTAAAGCCAGAAAATAACATAGGTGACATGCAATTTTGTCATGAAACACTATGCAAACAAAATAACCATCTATTGGGCTGGAGAGATGGCTCAGTGGTTTAGAGCATTGCCTGCTCTTGTTAAAGGTCCTGAGTTCAATTCCCAGCAATCACATAGTGGCTCACAACCATCTGTAATGAGATCTGGTGCCCTCTTCTGGCCTGCAGACATACACACATACAGGATATTGTATACATAATAAATAAATAAATAAATTAAATTTAAAAAATATCCCAAACCAGAAAAGATGAGTATGGTATGTACTCACTCATTAGTGGACCTTAGCCATTAACAAAGGACATTAAGCTTATAGCTCACAAGCCTAGAGAAGCCAAATAGCATGGTGAACCCAAAGAAAAACATATATAGATCCTCCTGGAAGTCGGAAGCAAACAAGATGGCCAGGCAAAAGTTGGAAGCACGGGTGTGAGGATGGGGGTGGAGGTAGGGGTTGAGGCTGGGGGTAGATGAATGGGAGGGGGTAGAAGGGAGAAAGAAGAACTGGGGAGAGCCTAGGGGTGGTGGAGGGTGGAGATAGAGGAAGGGTGGATATTGGAGAAGTGAATAAGATATATTCATTAAGGGAGTCATTTTAAGATTGGCAAGAGACTTGTCTCTAGAGGGGATCCCAGGTATTCCCAGGGATGTCCCCAGCTATGTACTTGTGCAGCAGAGGAGTGGGTGACTCAACTGAACTTGTCTCATAGTTACATTGTTGAATATCTTGATCGTCACCATAGAAATTTCGCATGATGGATGGAGATAGAGCCAGAGACCCACATTCACATCAGAGCAAGGGACTGAGCTACCAAGGTCCAGTGGAAGAGCAGAAGGAGGGAGAAGAGGAGCAAGGAAGTCAGGAACGTGAGGGACTGGCCCACCAACTGAGACAGTGTGCTTGATCTATTGGGAGCTCATCAAATCCAGCTGGACCAGGACTAAATGAGCATATGATTTAACCGGACTCTGAATGTGGCTGCCAATGGGGACTGACTGAGAAGGCAATGATAATGGCACAGAGACCTATCTATCTCCTCTGCATGTATTGGCTTTTGGGGAACATATTCTATATGGATGCACATCTTCTTAGACCGAGATGGAAGGGGAGGGCCTTGGGCTTCCCACAGGGCAGGGTATCCTGCCCCATCTTAAGGAAGCAGGGGAAGGGCGGTGGGGTAGTGGGGGAGCTGGAGGGCCTGGGACAAGGGGAGTAAATGTAAATTTTTCTTTTAACAATAAAAAAAGAAAAAAAACATCTATTACACTATGCATAGATAAAAGTCATATCATAAACTAAAGTGAACAAAGACAATGTACAAATAATATTAATTATCTGGGGTATTTTAAAAATTAAGTGGATATAGAGAGTTAGTTATAATAATAGGGGCAGGTTTTTAAATGCTGTAGGCGGAGTTACACAATTTTCAATGATGTCATTTCCATAAATGGAAAAGAAGACTCATTTTGAAAGAATGAAATGATGATTTTCTAAGCAAATCGGTCTGCTTATAGCTCATCAAATGATGTTTAGCATTCAGGACTTAAGCAGCAGCAAATATGTCCTCAGATGTCTATAAATTAAAAGTTTTGCTTATAAATTTTCATTTCATTTTTATATAATTTATGTAAGAGAATATGGGTAAGACAAATATTTAATGAAATAACAACTTACTTACTGGAAAGGAAAAAAATAGATTGTTCACTTTTTGAGCTGTTCCAATTTTGCATCTAGGAAATCTTAATTATATGGTGTTATTTATGTAGTAATTAGATGAGAACTTAGTTTGTGTAAGCTTCTGTAGTATAAATTAACTCTGTCCATAACACTCTGTTCATAGCCAAATGTTATGAAACATGGCTAATGCAATTAATATTATTTATATGTAAATATGCTTGTCTCTGTCAAATAGGCAGATATACTGATAAGAGTTATATCTTTCTAAATAATGTGTCTTCAATTCACGGGAATTTTTGAAAATTTACATGCAATATGCTAAATGATAGACATTCCAATGAAATTAATACTTAACACAAATTTTTGTCTCACTTAAAGGAGTCAAAATTTGGTGTAGAACTGGAGCATGTAATATTATACCTCTCTCTAGCGGTAAAAAGTAAATAAGGCAAAATGTTAATGTAAAATGTTCTAGTTTTTTATTTAAGCAATTAACTAAGGTCAATCTAGAGAATGGATAATTAAATAAAATGATAACATTTTCCCTAAAAACATAAAAATCTCTACGTTTTTAGTCTCCATCTATTGTGAGCAATACTGTGGCTCTGTTTATGTTCATTCAGTTTACTTGGCAGGTCTACACAATCAACACATTTGTTAGTATAACAGTGTGCCTGCTATACTGAAAGATGTCTGAAAATTGGAATGGTGAAGTCAAATAATGTAATTGTCAAACCTATGTGAGATTTTAGAGCTTATCTACACAAATCATCTGTTCTCTTCATCTACATGCTTTTCATGGGTTTCCTGAAATACTTTTATTTATAATCTTCAATTGTTTCAAAATTTTCTTCCTAAAATTTTTGAGTTGTATTATTAAAAATTATCAGAGAGGCTTCATCTGGCAGCAGTTGGGAATGGATTCCGAGACCCATGGCTGAACAGTATGCAGAGATTCTAAATATTTTCATCGGGTTTCTCCCTTCAGTGTCTAGGAACCCAACAGAAGACAAGGAAGACATATTGTAGGAGTCAGAGAGGATGGAGAAGAGAATATGGTTCATTAAATAAATTAAGCAGGGCATATAGGTTTATACAGACTGAAGCAAGCATGGGACCTTCAGGAGTGTATTCCAGATCCTCTGTGTATGTTATGGCTGTTAGCTTGAATTTCTGTGGGACTTGTAAAAATGTGAACATGTGTATCTCTGACTCTTTATGCCTACACTTGGGGCCTTTTTCCTATTGGTTTGCCTTGTTCAGCCTCAATATGAAGGTTTTGCCTTGTCTCATTAAATGTGGTTTTGTCCTATGACAACAACTAAATAAGCCTCTGCTTTTCAGAAGGAAAATGGATGAGTGGATCAGCTGGAGATGGGAGGTTTGACGTTGACAGCAGGAATAGTAGGATGGAAAATTATGATCAGGGTGTATTGTATCACTGAAGAATCTATTTTCAATAAAAGTACATAGTTTAAAAGATATGTAAAGTGTACAAGGAATAATTTCAAATAAATTTAGTAGCTTAAAAAGAGTGTATTTTAATAAATAGATGAATTCCTCTATTTTCTTAGTGATGTTAAAAATCTGTTTTCTTTAAGTACATCCACACGATTAACTGAAATACACATAGCAATACTAAAACAAATGTTTGCTGTTTACTTGTTATCTATGAAAAAAAAAACACTGGAAGGAGGATAAATTTTATATCTACAGAAAACTTGAGTTGGAATAGTTATTGAATATAACACATTAACATAGAAGACTGTTTTCAATAAAGATAGCTAATATTTGAAAAACATTAAATTTTATTTTAATAAATCGTGAATGACAGACATTTTCATCAAACTGAAAAGTATATCAAAAAAATATCTACAGCCAATCTTTTGCTTAAAGGTGAAAGATGGAAGGCTTTCTGCTATAGATTGACAACAAAGCAATACTCATCCTGTTCCTTGTGTTCATCATTGCTCAGGAATTTTTAGCAAATATATTAAATCAGCAGAGAAACTATCGATTTTGTCAATTGGAATAAAGTATCTTAGGAATAGAACTAAAATATCCTTGCCAATGATTTCTATACAATAAGTATGTTGCCATGAGAAATTAAATGATATCTGAATATATAGAAATAAGAAGTGACTTTTAAGTTTATCACAGTGTTACTTTCTAATAAAAACCAACATAGTTTGAAAGTATAAATTGAGAAAGTGTTTAATGAACCTAAATCATTTTACATTCTAGTTTAGAAAGCCTGTACACCTTAGATAGAATCACTTTTTCACTCTCCATATTGTGTGTATGACTGGAAGTTGTTACGTTAAGCTAAAACCCAGCTCTACTACAGTATTTCAATTATGTATCGTTAAGATATTTGACAAATGTGCTAGGCAAATCAATGAGTAAGGAAAATATTTTAACAAATGTAATGGGAACAATGAGAATAAGCCTGCAAGGCTACAGATTTTGTTTGAAATGAATGACTACTTATACAAAACACATGTGTGTACATGTACACACACACACATCCAATAACTTAAACACATGAAAATATACAAAATATAATTATTAAATATTCAGAAACATTTGATAAGGTCAATCTTTGTGAACTTGAGATAAGCAGTGTCCATATGCACATAAGTAAATAGTATTAAAGAAATATCTTGAGATTATAGTACTAAAATTGGAAAGCATTAATTTAATTATTAATATTGAAATAAAATTGAAACCATAGTTAGAGAAAAAATAGTGTCTTCATAATATATCATTCATGAACATAAGATTAGAAACATAAGAATATCTTTCATTCTGTAATGTGACAAGCTAACTCAATGAAGAAATATGCATATAATTGAAACTTCGTAAAAAATTAGGTGATGACAAATAAGCCTAACATGAAGTATGTACTTGAATAACTATAATTAAAAGGTGTTGGCATATAAAATGTTGGTGAGACTATGAAATAACTGGAACTTCCAAACACTAAGGAGAATAATGCAAAATTTAATAGCATAAACTCTTGTTTTTGGAAGATGAGTGTAGCAAAGCTGAAGTACATAATTTATAGATTGAAATGCCCTTCATACATTCCAAGATGCCATCAAGAACATCAAAACCATAAATCACACAAAATATTAGGTGAGCAAAAAGTATCTATGACTTTTATGTACTTTATACATATGGTTCCATGTATCATACATATATAGAGCTTATTCTTCAAACAATTGACAGTTAATTATCATAGGCAGTAGCATATGTGAAATGGACACAGCCAGAGATGGTGGTGATTTTTTTGGATTGCAACTTTCTACTCCAATCATTATTTAAAATATAAATGCATGTAAATTTATCAAAGACAGATCCTATAATTATACCATAAAAGTAAGAAAGGGGTGTTTTTATGTAGCTGAGGAACATGTATTTGAAATAAAATAATGATTTTCGAAGGCATATTTCATGTAAATTTAGATGTTTTTACATTGGCTACCAGTGTTAAGTAGGCAGTTCTAATGTGTTCTATCATAGGGGCTATTCCTGTATGTTAACAAAAAAAAAACAGGAAAATGCAGCAAGGGAGTAGTGTAAGTACATGGTAGGAAGAAAAATAGACAATTGTAATAGAATTTATGCTGTGAGAGAATATATCATGTTTAAGGCAAGCTATTTGTAATTATTTTAAATGACAATATTATCTGAAAGTTTCTTTTAACAAAATTAATTGTACTCTGTCATTGGTTTGTGTGATAATGAATAAGTGTTTGGCCTATATTCAATAGATTTAAATAAGCATAGCTCTCAAGCAAATTGCTGAGTCTCTTTCACAGAATACAGGAACACAAAACTGCTGATTCCACATAGAGGAGTAGAAAATGTAAAGGTAGACTTTAAATTGTAAAAGTAAAATAAGACTGTACTGTAAATTTTGTTATAATTAGGTCACTTATGTGGTCTTAACAAAGTATTTAAATCTCAAATTGGATAATATTTAAGATCATTTAATTTTTATTAATATTTTATATTTAGCTTTTGATTAAGTTACCTTTAGCAAGAGAATGTTTGGTTCTGCTAGTGACATTGGCAGAGCATCCAGCAACATCAGCTATTTTTTTTGTTGCTGCATCCTTGACTTTCCATTATTTAGAACAGTTCCTCATACTTTCTCTTTAGAGCAGCACTGTACAAAATATACCTAATGCAAACTTCAATGAAAGACATATGTATAGGTCTTCAATGAAAGACATATGTATAGGTTTACAATATGTAACAAAAGGTAATTAGTAACAAAAAAGTTGGTGAAATTAGTCATAGTAATATATTTTCATTTAATAAAATATATGCAAAATATTAATTTAGCTGCTGTAGAATTATTAATGTGATATGTGACAGATTTTGTATTTTAACTTGAAATAGTTTTCAATTTATTTCAAATGCTCAATAGTCATATGTAGCTAGTGATTCAGTACTGCACATACTTAGATGTTTCTAAATTATTTCTGCCCTAAAAACCATGTAAATTGTTTGCCTTTGTGGTTGTATGCTATTAGAAAAATAAAATAGAAAGCTTAGAACAAAGAAAACAAGAGAAAAGGAAAAACACTTAAAATTCAACATTGTATAGGAATACTACTAAAGTAAACTGATTAATGAAAACCCAAACATGCTTGGTTTTTCATTAGCTAAGACAAGAGTTATTTGTTTTCATTATTTTCTAAGAAAATAAGACTATAGAATACAACTCATTATCTTTGGACACAGATCAGACACTAAAGTTTTGCTTCAAACTTACACACTTGACTTTGACAAACTTGGGCATCTGCATTCTAACATATGAATGTGTAACATGTTGATTACTTGTTTATTGCTGAAGCAGCTAAGCTGTGATCAAGCTCTTAGATGCTGCAAAACCATGAGAACATCTTGCCAATTGATTAAGCAATATTAAGATTGACAATGGAGGTCTCTGTCTCACCTTTCTAGAGTCTTTCAGGTTTTTTTTTGTTACTGTTCTCTCAAGTTTAGTTGATGAAAATCAACGAAAGTACTATTTTTGAATATGGAAATGAAATCTAAAAAGGTTTTCAAAATAATTTGAAGACATAACAGATTGTAACACAATGTTAATATACAGATATAATATTATGACTAGAACTTGTGATAGAATAAACAGATTTAACAGAGTGTGTCATCATTTAAAAGATAAACATTTGCTTTGGATATTAAGTAGTATAGAAGTCTCATTGTTAAATTCATTTTTGTGGGTGATATTTAAAAAAATTCCCTATTCCAATTTCTTCTTTCTTTGAATCATTAGTAGGGGTAACAATGGCTTTACAAAACCATTTTTTTTATTTAGATGAAACAAGAATACACCACTAATGTATGCGCTTACATATACTAACACCACTTGGAGTACATTACTGTTTTTTTTAACCTTTAACTTATCTAAACCACAAATTTTATTATGCACACACACACACATTAAGTAGCATTTTGTAAATATCATACAACTTGAAGAGTGTACTAATGAATTAAACAAAGAATTACCAAGGGGATTGTGCATTGTCAACTTGCTGATAGAAATGTACCAAAAATCTACTCCTAATATCTTGAACGTTGTTTCACTATAAGAAAAGGAGAGAAATGTATTTACAGATAATAGAGAACTTAATTAATGGAAGAGATGCCAGTACCAGACTGCCTTTCTCAGATATGTTTTGACTCCTATCTTCAACACAAGTTTCACAGACAAATTGTAGTTATAAACTTTCCTATTGAAAGCAAGTAGTTGAATACAATGATAAAGCTTTTCTGGTTCATAGATTCCATGGTTAAGTAAATGATTGTTATACCTGATGAGACCATCTTTGAGTTTCTCTGCTTTCCAAATTAAATTCCAAAATAATAGTTCATCTTTTATTGCCCTATTTTTACAGTAGACAAGAAAAAAAATTCTAAAATACCCCATGAATGTGATGTTTATGGAAATTATTATTCATGACAGTTCTATAGAATTTTTTCCAGAATCATGATTTTGATAATAGTATTCAGGATTTGTCTCTTATACACAAAGCATATTTGCAAGGTACTATAAGAGAGGCAGTACAACAATTTAATTTTTTGTACTCTTCAAATAAAAGTATTATGCATTAAAAAAATAAAACTTTGGAACAGCTTGATATTTTTATTTGATAGTTTCTAAGTGTGTAGAAGTGACACATCTCTCAAGAGACTATGAAAGTACTGAAAAAGCATAGCTTTAACATCCTGAAGTATGCTCAAACATCCAGTATAGTAAGAAAATTATGTAGATATAAGCAAGTATTTCTGATTTCTAAGCATTTATTTCTTAAAGTAGTATATGTTCATGATGGTAGTATAACTGAAGCAGAACAGTTTATTCATCCACTTATTTATGAATTTTGAGTTTCATGCACTACTATTCAGTATGATAATGATAGTCTTTCAGTGAATACAATTGAAAATAAATTTTAAATTGCTACCAATAATGAAAATATATACTATCTGCCACAATTATATCTTCTCTAAAGTAATATAATTCATATAATTCTCTATGTATTGCTTATATATAAAGCAGTCATATTTAGTATAGGAGCTTTTGCTCATACTTATGAAGCCTAGGGAAAATATTGCTGTTATACATGCATGATCAGAAATTTCCATTAAGCCTAAATTACATATTATAATTTCCTGCACAGAGATCATGAAATAACACACACACACACACACACACACACACATTAAATGTAAAACAAACATAAGTTGCAGATATATCCTGGCGATAAATATTGAGCAAAAGATTATGTTTTTCTGAAAGTTCTAAGTTATTGCATTCACTTTACCTTTATCCTCACATTCTTCTGATTCCTTTTCTTAACATTCAATTAATGTGATATTGGAATCATTGTACGCTTATCTGGGCTAAATACAAGGAAAGAAATACTTCTTCTGTATGTTCCACTTACTGTCCTCAGATTATGTGCATTTAAAATGCGGATATTACCCAAACTGATAGAGTAGTGATTATGCAATAGTGTAATAGATAAAGCAAAAAATAGAAGAATCAATAATACTTAAAGAAAAGTTCAATAGACTAGTACCATTGTTTGTCAGTTCTCCAAGGACATTTACATATAATCCAATGACACTATGTTATTTATACTTTTTATATACAACAAGCAATTCTGTAGATCTGGTTGATAAGTCAGACACTTAAGTCAATTGCCCAAAAGTAGATGCAAAATTTTCAATGATTAAATTTCTAATACATATGAATTCATTCATTTATATCCTGAGTGTACATTGATTTCTTATAGATGATTAAGAAAAAATTCAGTGCTGAATTATATAACCCTGAGAAATTATTACACTATTGACAACTGGATGGTTAGCTATTTGCATAGGATTGTAGAATAAACTGCAAGCAAACCAGGAAATTAGGAATTGGATGACAAGTCTGAAAATGTCAAAGGAAAAGGGTTTAGAATATTCAGAACTATCTTGTATTTTTGTGAATTATAAGGGCATTAAAAGACAACTTTTGTATTTTAACAAATACAACAATACAAGTTCTTGAAATTAATCCTGTAATGTATATATTCTGCTTTATCTTTTTTCACAGAATAATTAGGTTCTTTACTCAGTCACTCTGTTACTCCATATTGTCTACAACATAGATTTCATCTCTTTCAAATCACTTCCAAGTTTATTCTGCCTTAGATAATTTTATTTATATAGTTCTAGATTAGAAAGTGGAATATTCTTGCTGAATGTAAAATGAATGTACTGAAAGTAGGTATTAGTGAGCTCTTTGGTTTTAAGAAACCAATTCTTAATACATTGTTTTAAAATTAATCTCAAATAAGCAGGGAGAATAATAGCAGATTTCCATCACTTGCTCAGATCTCCCAAATCCAATTCTCTTGTTGATTGCTCTGCAGCAGTCAACTAACTGCTGAGGCCTCCCTTCCCCAATTCTCCTATCTCCATTGGATCAAAAGATCTTCCTCTCCTAACTACTCTGCACTCCCATTCATTGCTTTAACTTAGCTTCCAAACACAGCAGCTGGTGTTCCCTAGGAAATAGATCACTCTGCCAGGGAAATAGTAGGGTAAATAAGGATTTTAACATCTCCTAGCATTCCTGGAAATCCAATTCAACCCAATGTTTTTCATTCTTTCTATACGTATTCAATGTAGTACTTAAATGCTTCACTAGAAAAACAAGATAACTGAAGGGGATCAAAGGGATAAAAATCAGAAAGGAAGAAGTCAAAGTATCACTCTTTGTAGATGATATAGTAGTATACATAAACAACTCTAAAATTTTTAACAGGGAACTCTTACAGCTTAAGTAAGTAGCTGAAAATACAAAATAAATTCACAGAACTTAGTATATACTCTTCTATATACAAATGCCAAATGCAGTGTAGAAGAAATCAGGGAAACATCACTTTTCACAATAGCTTCAAATAATATAAACTGTCTTGGGTTAACTCTAGCCAAGCAAAAGAGAGCCTTGTATGATAAAAACTTTAAGACATTTAAAAAGATATTGAAGAAGATATCAGAACCTTGAATGGTTTCCTATGTTGGTGGATCAGTAGAAAGTTCAGCAGAAATTTGGGAATCTATCTACCTCAAGACCAATCTCTATCACTCTTGGACATGTACCTAAAGGACACTCTATCCTACAATATGGACACTTGGTCAACCATGTTCATTGTGGGCTTCTTAATAAAAGCCAGAAACTACAAAAAACTAATTTATCTATCAATAGATGAGTGGCTAAAGAAAACACGGTACATTTACACAATGGAGTATTATTCAGCCATTTAACTGGATAAAAAATTTTGAAATTCTCAGATAAATGGATGAAAATAGACAAAAACATCCTGAGTAAGATAACCCAGCCCTAGAAAGAAAAATATATATTTGCTTATATGTACATATTAGTTGTTAAGTCACTGAAAATGAAGATAAATTCATAGAACTACAGAAATTAGCAGAAGTGAAGTATAGAGTAAGGAACAATGGGTAACAGAGAGATCTCCCTAGGTAAGGTAAATATAATAGAAGGGTGTACAACTAGAAGGTGAAGATATATTGGAGAGGGGGAGCTGACAGGAGGATGAGGGATGAAATAGGTAGAGAGACAGCTAAAGTTAAGGACCATTTGAGGTGTACTATGGAAACCTAATATAATGGAAGCTTTCCTGTATATGTGTGTGTTTGTGAGTGTGTGTGTGTGTGTGTATGTGTGTGTGTGTGCGCGCGTACACACGTGCGCATGCTTGTGTGCACATGCACATGTGCATATGTGTGTGAAGGTGATATAAATGAAATTGCTGAATAATGGGGAAGACAGATTTCAACTGGCTATCTCTTTTCATCAAATAAAGGTTATAGTAGTGGGATTAGATTACATCTAACTGAGCTTTTGTCCAAAGGGGATTCACAGGTTTGCCAAATAATCCAGGTTGTTGCCAAGACAATAACTTGCTATCTACAAACTGATGAAAAGGCTCCATTGCTGAGGGTGATACCTACAGAACTCATTGAAGGTGGAGAAGTAATGGAGCTGTACTTCTTCATTGTTTTCCATTTTTTAAGTTTTATTTATTTAATTTTTAAAACAATTGTCTTTTCTCATTTTACATACCAATCCCAGTTACGACTCCCTCCCTACTCTTGCTCCCCTCATCTTCCCGTGACCCCACCGCTATTCGCAATTCAGAGAGGGATAAAAAGACTACCATATCATTTTGTGGCGCTCCCCACTATATCTAGGCCGATCTAAGTATCCATTCAAAGAGAATGGGCACCAATAAACCAGTTTAAGCACTAGGGATAAATCCTGGTCTTACTGCCACAGCCACACAAATGTCACTCACATTCAGAGGGCCTAATTTGGCCTTCTGCTGGTTCCCACACTATCAGTCAGGAACCAGTGAGCTCCCATTAGCTCAGGTCAGCTGTTTCATTGGGTATCCCCTCATGGACATGACCCCTTTCCTCATATTATCGTTTCCCCATCTCTCTCAGTTTGGGAGCTCAGTCCCATGCTTCACTGTGGATTCCTGCACCTGCTTCCATTGGTTGCTGGATGAGGTTCTATGATGGCAATTAAGGTATCCATTGATCTGATTACAGAAGAAAGCCATTGCAAGCACCCTCTCCACTGTTGCTTAGGTTCTTAGCTAGAGTCCTCCTTGTGGATTCCTGGGAATGTCCCTAGTGTCAGGTTTCTTGGTAGCCCCATAATAGTTCCCTCCATCAATATATCTTTTTCCTTGCCCTCCCTTTCTGTCTTTCCACATCGTGACCATCCCATTTCCTAAAGTTCATCTCCCTGCTTCACCTTATCCCCTCCTCCTCTCCTTCCATCTTCCCTTCTACCACCACCCACACTTTTCCAATTTTCTCAGGAGTTATTGTCTATTTCTCCTTTCCAGAGTGATCCATGTGTATTTTTCTTAGGATTTTCTTGTCACCTAGCTTCTCTGAGATCTTGGACTATAGGCTGGTTATGCTTTACTTTAGGTGTAATATCCACTTATGAGTGAATAAATACTGTTTTTCTTTCCCGGTCTGGTTTACCTTATTCAGGATGCTTTTTTCTAACCCAATCCATTCTGAACCAGAGTCAACTTTTTTTCATTTTATGCAAAGGAGGTTTTTTCCTCACATAATATATAATAATTACAGTTTTCGTTCTTTCTCCTTCTCCAAGTTCCTCCACACCTCCCCTCGCATCTGGATCTACCTCCACTTGTCTCTCATTAGAAAACAAATAAACATCTATGTCATAATAACCAAATAAAACAAAATAAAATAGAATAGAATAAATAAGACCAGTAACACAGACATTCGAGAGCAATAATAAATAAATGGGACTTAGTGAAACTGAGAAGCTTCTGTAAAGCAAAGGACACAGTCAATATGACAAAAATGCAGCCTAAAAATGAGAAAAGATCTTCACCAACCCCATATCAGAAAAAGGACTGATCTCCAAAATATATAAAGAACTAAAGAAATTAGACATCAAATTTCCAAATGACCCAATTAAAAAATGAGGTACAGAACTAAACTGAGAATTCTCAACAGAAGAATCTCAAATGGCCAAAAGATACTTAAGATCATGTTCAACATCCTTAGCCATAAGGGAAATGCAAATCAAAACAACTCTGAGATACCAACTTACACCTGTCAGAATGACTAAGATCAAAAACACCAATGATAGCTTACACTAGAGAGGATGCTAGCAGGAATGAAAACTTGTACAAACACAGGAAATTAGTATGGCCATTTCTCAGAAAATTTGGAATCAATTTATCTTAGGATCCAGCAATACCACTCTTGGAAATATACCCAGAAGATGCTTAAGCATAATACAAAGACATTTGTTCAGCTATGTTCATAGCACCATTATTTGTAATAGCCAAAACCTGGAAATAACCTAGATGCTCCTCAACTGAAGAAAGGATAAAGAAAATGTGGTACTACACAGTGCTGAAAACAATATCTTGAATTTTACAAGCAAATGGATGGAACTAGAAAATGCCATCCTAATTGAATTAACCTAGATACAAAAAGATGAATATGGTTTTTACTCATTCATAAGTGTATACTAGCCACAAAAAAGGATACTGAGCCTATAGTTTATGGTCATAGAGCAAAGTAACAATGTGAGCCCTAAGAAAAACATATATAGATCCATCCAGAAAGTCTAAATAGCCAAGATCATCTGAAAAAATTGTGAATATAATGGTGGAGGGAGAAGGGAGGGGAGAAAGGGAAGAAGATGGAAGAAAGGGGGTTATGAGGACAACTTGAGGTAATGAGGTAGTCAAGATGGAGGAAGGACAGAGATGAGATCAAGGAAAGAGATATCTTTATTGAGGGAGCCATTATGGGGTTAGCAATAAACCTGGCTCTATAGAAATTCCAAGGAATTCACAAGGATGACCCCAGCTAAAACCCTAAGCAATAGAGGAGAAGGGCCCGAACTTCATTGTCCTGTAGGCAGACTGATGAATATCTTATATGTGCCTGATTGATTATTACTGTGGGTCTTCATACACAATATCATTACATTTGAAAAATTAACTGTTTTCAGTGTAATAAAAATACACATTTACAGAAACAGTATTTAGAAATTAAGTGACATAATTTACATATGCATTACTCTTATTCTTTTTTTTGATTTTTTTTCCTGAGTACATATGCTAACTTAAGACTTGTGCCTTATTAGATTAACACCTTTTAAAAATTCTGTTCTTATTTCTTTGTCTTGTTTTTCTGTAGTAGATTTCATTGACTTGAAGAAGTGAATAAAAATAATATTTCTGTTTTCCTTTTCCATTAGAAAAATGAAAACTGTTTAACAGTAGAAATAGTTTTTCTGAAGTCTCCAGTGTATATTACAAGAAATACTTCTAAATCACCTTGGAAAGAAAAGAATCTTACAAACTTAACAGTGTATTATTTGTACTTTCAGATGAGTGTGACCTCAAATAGCTTGATATTTTGGTTAAAAGTTGTCTAATGTGTCAATGAATTTTTCTATGTCCATATTAATAATTTTTTGAAAATTAATATGATTAATATTGTTCTTAATATGATGAAAGTCTTATTTTGTTTGAACAGTTTAATTGTATATAGAAAATGTTGTTCATGTGACAAAATAAGAATAAACATATCTAATTACTGTTTATATTAAAATAATCAAACTTAATCTTTATTAGATTTTGAAAGACATCAACCTCAGGTACATGTGCTTGTGTATCCCCCCTCAGAAGTGAATATGCATAATCACAGATACATTAAACACAGAAAGGTATTATTGAAACCTGGATGAAGGATAATGTTCAGAAAAAGAGTGCTTGCCTAACACATGCAAGGTCCTAAATGTAATCTTAATTACTTCTAAATAAAAAAAAATGTTCCTATTACAATTACTTCTAAAAATTATTAATGCAAATTTTTAGAATTATATCCCAGTAGTAGATTATGTCCTTAATTAACAGACACACAATGGGAATATAAATGGGTATATATATATATATATATATATATATATATAATATATGTGTGTGTGTGTGTGTATGTTTCAGATTTTAAAAAGTAATAATCAAAGCCCCATAATACATATAAAATTCACCACAGAAAAATGTAAAAATTAACAAAACTTATCTATATTTGTAGATTGAATAAAAAAAATTGAAGGTGTATGTTATTATGTTAATGATTTACAAGTAGCCAATGCTCAAGTTGCCCATCTGCTTCAGTAAAGTGTTAGAACTGTAAAATGCTAACTATTATTTTTGGTTACTTCACTCAACACAAAAGACTTCAATTAATGCCTTTACAGTTTGTCTAAAAGTAGATGAACAACTTATTATTTGAAATTTATATTTAATAGGAAAATGTTAGAACAAAGAAATTACACTACTATCTCTTGAACTTGTGATTACATTTTTTCCAGTCAAATCTATCTATCTATCTATCTATCTATACACATTTAATTTATAATTTATGAAATACTTCTACCTGCCTAGTATCAGATATAAAACATTATGTAATAATATGGATTTAAAATGTAGAACTTGTTGAGTAAATAGTCTTATCTGAAAACTCCTCAACAATATTAAAAACAGAATATCCAAATTTCAAGTAAACAGAATATTTTATTAAATTGAAAGATAGATTAGATAATCTCTGTAGATTAACCTTAAAATATGCGTTCTGTGAAGTAAAGCAGCAGTCACAAGTGCTATGTATAACAGATATGTTGTAAAATTACTATAATTCAATCTATTTCAGAAGATGGAGCTCAATAGTTAACAGTGCTTAGCATCCTTTCAGAGAACCTGAGTTAAAATTCCACCAGCTCTGTCAGGTGGCTCATCCCCACCTGAAAATTCAGTTCAAGTGCATCTGTCACAGCTAGCTTCTATATTTACCTACATTCACATATACTGATGTACATAAACAAAAAATGATAAAAATTATTTTTATTAAAATATAAAAATATTTAGGTATTCAGAATAACAAATATTGGTTTGCATAGCTATATCAAATGGCTTTTTTGTTAATAAAATTATAATGTATTCATGAACTTAAAAAATAACAATAGTTAAAAAACTAAAATGTTTAGATGACCAATTTTCATGTCAAATGTCTTAGAAACTATCAAGCTTTCTTGTCTAAGTACCATATAACTTTATCTTCTAAAATTAAAATATTGTGTTGCCTGTATGAAATCAAGATGTATAAAGAAGTGTGGTGGCACATGCTTGTAATCCCTGTACTTGAGAGGTTGAACCAGGAGAGTAAAAAGGCAAACCCAGTTTAGAGCTTGGATACACAACCCCTTACCCAAAATTATCTTTAAGAAAAAATGATGTAATATGTACTTACAGTTCTGATTTTGTCTTATTAAACTAAATGAAATGTTTTTATCATGTGGTCCTTTCCATTTGCTTGCCTAACACATTCAGTTAAATTATGGTCCCCTAATAATAGCACATTCTAATTTGCGATATCAACAATTTGGAGAATGGTAAATCAATAAAAAATGAGAAAAAGAATGCAAAATCTAAGTATATATTTTCTGTCATAATGTCTTTTAAATTAAACAGATGAGTCAACATTGTCTCTTTTATATAGCTTCTCTAGGAATTACTTATAATAACAATATAACTCAACAATAAATATTTAAATATCATTTAAAAGAGATTTATTATATTTCTACTTAAATGTTGAACAAAATATCAATACTGATAATATAGCAGTTCAAATAATTATTCAACTCATAAATCCTTCCTAATATTCATATGATTAGTAGGTGTCTATAATTTTAATCATGATAATTTACATGTAGTTTCTCCATGTGCAAGGAGACATAGGATATGAACTCAAATTAGAAAATTTGAAAATATTTTAGAATTTTCAATATGGTGTATATATTCATCTGAACATGAAAAGCTATTCCATAATCGATATGTATTTATCCTTATTCATACTTTCTTTATATTCTCTTTTGAAATAAAAATTGAAAACAAGACATTGTCTTGAAGAATGAATACTGTATTTATTTCTTAAAAGTGGTGTTATAGTTGCCTTATGTTAAAACAAATGAAAATAATTATACATAGTATTTAGATTGTTTTCTTTGTTTGACTGTTGCTAGACAATAATAATACTAACATGTGGAACATACATATATGTGTATATGAGAGAAAGAAAAGCATACATATAGATTTATATGTATATTGCTTACTCTCTATCCCTCTGCAAATAATGCACTTTAGAGATAGTAATATTTTTTTTAAATTTCATTCATTAGAAATTTACCAAAATATTGTGAACTAACTCACTCAATGTCAATTAATTATTTCTCTGATGAGGTATTCTTATAGGCTCATGGTTAAATTAGTTTTTAGTTCTATAAGTAATGTGTGATTTTGTCTTTATTAATTTATTTATTTTTTTAAATTTTTATTGTTAAAAGAAAAATTTACATTTACTCCCCTTGTTCCCAACCCTCCCGCTCCCCCACTGCCCCACTGCCCTCCCCCTGCTTCCTTATGATGGTGCAGGA
>JAQHUG010000316.1:1066950-1081288 GCA_028555095.1 Dicrostonyx torquatus
CAGCATGTGTCCCTGTCCCAGCTGAGAAAAGGTACTGGCCATATGCCTGGCATGGATGGGACAATGGGTTAATATAACTTATGGGAGCTAGTAAGAAGCCTGAGATAATGGGCCAATCAGTTAGTAACCTAATGTAGACTCTCTGTGTGATTTTCTTTTGGGCTTGCCGGCTGCAGGGTACTGGGCAGGACAGTAACCCCAACGAGCAGGCCCCTCATGTTACACCAAGAATCAAATTAAAACCTGTCCTATAGACCAAATTGACTTATGACAGTTTCAGTTTAAAAGAGACAGTTGTATATACAAGTTTAGACATTAATTGCAATTGTGGTGTGACTAAAAGATAGTGCAAGTCCATAGCATTTAGAATACCCTAGGTTTAATACCTTTTTCCCTGCACACACAGGCTCAGAGTTGAAAAGAGAGATCAATGGATCTATCAATCTTCTAAGAA
The DNA here is from genome assembly GCA_028555095.1 of Dicrostonyx torquatus. Classification (NCBI taxonomy): domain Eukaryota; kingdom Metazoa; phylum Chordata; class Mammalia; order Rodentia; family Cricetidae; genus Dicrostonyx; species Dicrostonyx torquatus. The sequence continues at coordinate 1,067,405 of JAQHUG010000316.1, forward strand.
GATTCTACTTATAGTAGTTGGTATTTAACATAGTGACCCACAACTGACAAAGGTATAGAGAATAATAACCCAGAATGCTCAGCCTTAAATAAAACATCCACACAATACCACATTCTCTAGTTTCAGGGATGAATGTGGAAGATGGGACATAAGGAGTACAATACCCATTAGTGGTGGCTTATTATTAGCAAGCAGCGTCTACAAATGTAAACTCACAGCAGTTGTGATAGTAAATATAGTTTCCAACATTGGTGCTATCAGAAATTATTAGTTGGCTAGAGAAGGAGAAATAGTTTCCTCTATGAGTGTAGCCCCAAAGAGGAGAGATAAATCTGATTTATTACAATCTCAGAAATTTTAAAAGAATCTGTAAAAATTTGAAAATTTCAATTTCATAGCTTGATCTTGAAGGATTTAAAAAATATTGTAAAAGGAACAAAAAGTTGGGTAGTAAATCAATGAAGAGTCAGGAAAAGTAAGAGCAATATGATCAAAACCCATTGTATGAAATTTTCAAGGAAGTAACAAAACGTAATCAACAAAGAATACAAAAGTTATGCAAAATAAAGCTATTGTATAAAAAGCAGATGTTGACCTTCTATCCTAACAATAAAACATAACAAATTGGTTGAGTATATCTATAGGTTATGAAAGTGATAAACTGTATAGTTCCTAACTACAAGGAGTTTACAATCTACATATAGATATAATTATATCTATATATGTATAATCTCATAAAATTGTCATCTGCTGAATAATAGCAACAAAATTAAGTGCTAACAAAAAAGTAACCTTTATCTATTTCACGAAATCAAAGAAGTCTTCAGTAAAGAAATGGCCTTGTCATTAAACAATGACAAACTTCAAAAATTACCCATTACTATTGAATATATCAAGCCTTGGTTTATAAAGAAGACATATGAAATGAGATAAACTTCTCAAATATTAATACAGGATTATGTTGTCCACGTGTCAGAAATTACATGTTGCCTAAGTAAGTTTGGAGCAAATGAAGAAGAGTACTTCATTTCACACACTACCATTCATTCTTTTTGTTTCTTTTCTTTCCAGAGGAATTTTTTTAGTAAGTTTTACAGATTCAATAGTTAAGGAGCTTATCCAAAAGAAGTATAAGAGATTATTGCCTAGACTCTTTATCACATAACTATTTTGTCTTTAGATATCAGCAAGCCAAGAAAGTTTCAAAAAGTTCAGTAAGAGGTCATTAATTTGAAAGATAGCAAGGATGTGTATATGGGAGAGTTCAGGGGAAAAATGGAAGGAATAAATAATGTAATTACATTATAATCCCCCAAATAACAGAAATACTTAAACATAAAGTATCTCATTACTCTTATTTCATGGAAAGAGGTGATGTGGTTTGATTTATTGTAGTTTACTCTGATCAGTAGTACTTTCCCTCTTGTTTTTTTTTTCATTCATTCTTTGTGAATTTCATATTTTTGTGTTAAATGACATGTTTATTGTTTTTATTGAGCTATATGTTTTTCTCTACTCCCCTTCCTTCCTTTCCCCTCTCCTTCTAACCTTTCCCATGATCCCCACACTTCCAATTTACTCAGGAAATCATCTCTTTTTGTATTTCACATGTACATTAGACACATGTATGTCTCTCTTAGGGTCCTCTTTGTTGTCTAGGTTCACTGGGATTATGAATTGTAGCCTGGTTTTTCTTTGCTTTATATCTAAATGCTACTTATGAATGAGTGCATATTACATTTGCTTTCTGAGTCTGAGTTACCTCACTTAAGGAATATCATATATTTTGATTATATCCTTTCCTCTCCCCTAAATCCTCTCAGATCCTCCTCCTACTCCCTACACTACCCATCAAACTTCATGCCCTTTCCTTCTCTTAAAACAAATAAAAAACATGCTGTCCAATTTGTGTTAGCTATCTACTCCTGAGGATGAGGTCTAGTCTAGATTTTTAGTGATTTTCCCATTGTTACAACACTGAAGAAAACTGATCTTTTTCCTTGCAGTAGCTATAAATTGTGAATAAATTCATGGAATGGACTTGGAGTTTGCTCTCACTGCGCATCATCCATGTTGGGAGTTTGTCTGATTTGACTTTGTGAAGATCTTTGCATGCCGTCACACTCTCTGTGACTTTATATTTCTGTCTTCCCCTTTGTGTGCACAAAGTGCCATTTAAAGTTATACACTAGTTTTGGATCTTACAATCACTCTGTCCTATCTTCCACATGGATCCCTAATATTTAAGAGAAGGGCATGGTATATACATTACATTTATTTTATTTTAGTCATTTACCCTATGATGACTGCTAACACAGATTGCCCTTTTGCATTCATTCCATTTTCCTTATATTTGTTAATTTATGTTTCCTTTGAGTTTCTCATGTGATTATCTAGATAGGGACTTTCATGATAGATCATTAAGACATGTGTCACTTATCTGTGCATTATAATTGAAAGTTATAAATTCATTTATATGAAGAATGGGAATTCCTACTGATTCATAGCTTCATTCTAGAATTAATATTTAAATTTCTTTTATTTCTTAATGTTTACAGACATATATAAATGAAAAGTATAGCTCATCATAATTTTGCAATAAAATTGATTTGCTTGTTTATAATGATTTTTACTGTGTCTAAATTATCTAGCTTTTCCTAAAGGTGTAGGGAGATATGAGAAGCACTATGTGACATTGCACATGCACACCTAGTTAGGTTAAGTACACTGATGTGCAAGGTACCCTTCTGGTGACATAATATGTTTACAAAGATAGTAATGAAAGTGTTAGGACAACTTAGAAAATAAAATGCTTGAAAATAAATATTAACACACATTTTAAATGTATAAAAGTATCATAGATATTTCTTATTGACCAGTACCATATACATATATGAATCAGAATAGGAAGTGTATTCATAAATTTTGAGAATAATATGATAAGTAATCAACACATGAATATGACTAGTTCCCCAAAATATTTTTAATTAGATTTGTGTTTAAGTTGTGCTATAATCCAGCCAGGCCGTGATGTCACATGCCTTTAATCCCAGCACTTGGGAGGCAGAGGTAGGCAGATTTCTGTGAGTTTAAGGCCAGCCTGGTATACAAGAGCTAGTTCCAGGACAGGAACCAAAACTATAGAGAAAAATTGTCTAAAAATGTAAAGTGATAAAAAGCATGTTGAATTACTTAATAAAAACAGAATGCTACTTATTCTATTTGTTCATATAAACTGTTTTTATCTCTTCATTTTCCCCAAATCTTAGAAAAGTTAGCAAATGTTACCTTTGTAAATCATAAGTTAACGTTATCAGTTTACCTCAATTGTTCTTCATTTTATGTTCTGAGGCATGATCATAAATATTTAGGAATACTTTGGTGTGAATGAGAAATGAAATGTCTTCACATTCTTCATTTTTCCTTATCAGAAAGAGATCCCAAGCTAGTAAAGCAGTGAACTCCATCTTTGTTCCAACACTTAAAGACTTATTTAGTTATGTGTTAGCTAGATATTTTGTCCTGACTTATTAGTTTGCCACTTTTAAATGAAATATTTCTATTAAATTTTAGGATAATGTACATTATTATGGAAAGAAAACCAAAATTGCAATATTCCTCAAGGGCATATAGCTTCATAAAACTCTTGGTGGTAGATCTGTGCTGTAGTCTAGAAAACCTATAACAAATGTAATCTGTGGCTCAAGAAATAAAGTAGGTGCCAACTACCTACATATAAATGCAACATTTGTGGCTGTTAAAGACTACTGTTTTAAAACAGTAGTATGAATGACATGTCTATAGCTGAGTTCTAATCTCAATGTTCCCTGCATGTAGAACAGCCAGAACCATAAATGATATTACACATTTCTCATTAATATGCAAAGGTGATCCTACATAGTGAACACATATTTCCTCAGTTTGTTAATGAGCATGCCATGGCTGTGCAACTTCTAAACTATATTTATAGAATCATTGAGTTGATTTTTTTAGGCTTTAAGTTTCAGCATGTCTCCTTTCACTTTGATTTATAGAGTACTACAAGGAAGGAACCCAAAGGGTCACTAGAGATGTTGAGTCTTTACATTTAAATTAAATAAAATTTTCATAATATGTACTTGGAAACAAGTTTTTTCATCAGTTTAATGCATAAAATAATTTATACTAACATTGAAAACACCATATTTAAAATTATATTTGTTTTCACTGTTTAAACAAACTTCTTACTACTAACATATGTTTTTCATTTTTCACTGAAAATAATAAGAACAAAAAATTATTATTGCAAAATATGGAATATATAAATATCTACCTGAATTTTATTGCATTAATGAAATGTTTTCAAAAATTTATGTATTTAATTTTATGACAGAGTTCCTTACCTTTCCATAAAATTAAGATAATTAATACCTCCATTAATTAATTAATTAAAGATGAAAATAAAGCTATTGTGTTTCAAGGAGGAATACAATTTTCCCTCTGTACCCATTAATATTTCTTACATACTTTGGAACTCAAAGTAATTTTCAACAAATATCTCATTGCAGTTTGCATACATGAAATTGTGTTTCAATGTTAATTTTTAGTATTTTACAAAAATATAACTTACCACATATATTATTCTCATACATCTAAATATGTGTAAATTAAACCTGTCTTTTTATAGATAATTAATTTATACTGGGAAAACAAGTAATTCATGTATTTTAAATAATAAGTTTTAATAAATAATTATAATTAGTATTTAAGTGCCACAATAAAAATAATTGAAAAGCACATGAACAAATTAATAGTGCAGGTTTTTCTCAGTTATAAGATCATTAGTAGAAACATAGGAATTGTAATTTAAAGCTATGATTGGTAAATATAGCAGAATAATTGAGGTAACTTTTACATGTTCTTTATTAGTACTTGTAGTGAAAAATTTTAACCTGCTCTTCTTATATTTATAATTATCTTTAAATGGTTACAGTTGATCTAGTCCCACTGAATTCTTTAGCCTAGTTGAACAACTCCTCATTTGATCTGAAATTTTCTCTAATTTAGACAAATACTTTCAAATACAGTGTTTAATTAATACTCTTTTAAAGATGCTAAATGTTTATTTAGAGACACATAAAGATATAATAATACTATTTAAATTATTTTAAGAAAATATTAATTGCAGGGAATAATAGATGATTTTTTTTCTAATACCTGACTTAGGGTGTGTCTCTTTCAATTACTGGAATATAAAATATAATTAACAGTGCCATAAAATAATAATAATAAAATTTACTCATAAATATGAATGATATTTAAGTCACACACTTTATTTTAGTTTGGTCTACTTCTTATAAATAATTCAAAACAAAAATGAATTGTATAACCCACTGCAAGTTTGGATCTTAGCACGTCCAAACATTAGAACTTATATTAACAGATGCATTACTAGGATTGTATTTCTAAATGTATTTACTCTAATAATTAGTTATAAAAAGCCAATTGTGTTATGCAGGTCAGAGTGGGAGACAGAATAATGTATTGTAAAATAATGGTGAAACGTCAGTCTATACTCAAAGACTGGATAATAGATTGTACCATATTCATGCATGGAAGAAAAATTCTCCACAATCCTGAAATATTATGAAAATTATAGGCTTAAATATTTCTCAGTGTTATTTTATTTATTTCTCTACTCATACAAAATTGTTGTGTGCTGATTTAAAATAAAAGTACTTCTCAAAACAATGTTTTTTTTTGCAAATGGACTTAAGCTTTAATTCTATTGTTCTTGCATAATTTTAATCTCTAATGTGTTTAGATAATACAGTACTTCTATTTTAGGTGATACTATGTATGTATTTTCAAGAGATGCACAGCTTGACTGAAGTATATTTTCAAAGGCAGATTTGGAACACATCTACTTGCAATCTTATTAAAATTATATCCAATATTTAATTACTTTTAAATAATTTTACTCTGATTTTAGCATAAATTCCACATAACTGAAAATGCACATTATTTCAATGCCAGGTTATATTGTTAATAGAATGCATGTTTTCAATTTTCAAGGTGAAAAAATTAATTAGTTAGACACATAAATTCCTAGACATAAGAAACTAAATTATAGTTTCATTTTATTTTTTGATATTAGTATTTAATCTATCCATATATCCCTACATAAAAATAAGACATCAGTTGTTCCATTTAATAATGGAAATTTCTAATATTTTTACTAATATTCCCTCCAGTCTCCAAATCAAAACATCATTAGAATGAAACATTGCTGATCATTTTTGTGGAATAACAATTTGAGGAAATAAATGCTAGAATAAATTTAAACTTTTCATTCATATTTTCAAATATGACAAGCCATATTCTGTCTAATTTTTCAGTATTTGTATCATTAAGTATCTAAGTTATTCAAAAAAATTCCAAAGACACACAGTGTCATTCATATGACAAGTACCTAAAATTGGAAATATGCACATAAGCTGCAAGATTTTAAACAAATTTTCAATCTTAAATTTTGATTTCTGACATGTCCTAAGCTTTTGTTAAACAGGACTGTAGCTAAAATGGCCATCCTCTCTACTCATTTTTTTTTAATTTGAATTTGTATTCTACTTCTACTGTTATTCTGCTATTGGAAGAGTTGTCTACTTCTAATACAGATATGCCAGTGCTAACCTTTCAAAACTGCTTTAAATTTGAGAGATACTTAATATTATCATTTCATACTTATATCCATGTACACACAATATGAAAATTAATACAATATATAAATATAACTACAATATAGAGCAACTGTGACATTCATACTACAAAGACAAATTAAGTTTTCAAGCTGCTCATAGATATTTAGAGATTAGATTCCATTAAAATCAAATGGTTTCATACAGTGAAATCTCAGAAAACAGCTTAGAAAGAATAAGGGATATCTTATTAACCACAGAGTCAATTTAGTGCTTCAATTTTGAGAACATTTTAATGTTCTTTATATTTTTCTTTATCAGAAAATGTTATGACAATATATTAATCCGCAGATATTTGAGGAATGTCTCCTTGTGCATTGGATATCATAAAATTAGTAAAAGAAAATTATCAAATATAATCAAAAATAAATATTTTGAATTATTTTAAATTTAATAGTGTAAATTTTGGGTTATATAAATTTTTACCTTTGCAGTTATCACAATTCTAACAGTATTAGAATATTTGCGACAGAAATAATATAAAAGATAAAATGCCTATGAATAAATGTAAGTCAAAATGTACAAATGTCATGAGAAAAATATTTAAAATAACCCTGATACAATATAGAAACAGGATATGATCTTAGGAAAGAATATTCTGTAACACAAGACTGATAATTCACCTGTGAAGGGAAGTGCAGGTGCTACAAACACTTTGACTGATGTTAAGCATTTCATGCATATCTTATCATAGGATATTGAGTTTTGAATATTTCTAAAATTTTATCTATTAAAAGTCCCAAAAAGTAAATATACTACTCTCAAATGGGATTTAATGGCCTTGAACTCAGTATGTAACTGAGTATGACCTTGAAATTCTGATTCATTTTGCCTTCATCTCCCAGGCACTGATACTGCAAGTATGTACTACCACTCTACACTATATTGCCCTGGGGGAAGAAAAAAATAAGTCCTACATGTTAGATGAAAAAATAAGTCCTACATGTTAGAAGGGCACCCTAACAACTGAGCTGTATCTTCAACCTTGCCAATTAAAAGTAATTTTTAACGAATTACAAGTCTAAAGAGAGAGAGAGAGAGAGAGAGAGAGAGAAGAATGGTAACTACACATTTTGTTAAATTAAAAAGAATTAGTCTTATCAACAAGGTAATTATCGAAATCTAAATTTTGTTGAAGAAAATTTACATTACTATTTTGAGTTCAGTCCTCTTCATTCTACTTGGGTATCAGAAGCTTAGAGTTAATTTTCAGTTAATCACAGAAAAATAGCCTTTTCTTCCTAAACACCAGAGAGAGAGAATGTGATACACTAAAAAAAGGGGGGGGAGTTAATGATTATCAAAAATATCACAAGTTGCCAGAAAATTGTAGCTTGTAAATATTTTTTTCACTAAATAATAGCTCAATTTAGAACAAAGGACTAGCTTTCTTTCTTTTTTTTTTCCTCTCAGCAAAAGTACATTTATTGCCCCATTCTCAAGGTGAAAACGTTAACTTTAGTCAAATGATGCATAGCTTTACTTTTAGGTAGAAGATGTAACAGAATCTGGGATTGAGAGAAATAAAACCATGACAAAGGAAAGTAAAACACCATTGACAGAAGCTATGGTTTTACATAAGTTAAATTGTTCAATTTATGGCAGCTTTATTCCCATGATTAATATAATTATAGGAGATCAAGATAAAACCTGCAATTGTAGATATCTGACACACAGCTTGCTCTAAAACTGATATACATGTGTCTTCAACACTTACTAGTGTGATTTTAGAAGAAAGCATACTGAAAGAAGACATAGCAACAATTTTTTGGCAATTATTTCTCTCTCAGTTTCTGCCAAGCTGAAAATAATGTGATTTATCTTTTTCAATTGGATTCACTCCCAAACAAATAGAGACAACAAAAGTTTCTAAGCAGCTCTACACATGGGATTATTAACAACATGAAACACTCAACACAAGTCAACATTTGAATAAACAACTATAACATAATAAAAAATTAAAGAATTCCAACATAAAATTGGTTAAAATAGAAAGCAGTTTCCAGAGACTTTTTAAAAAGATATGAAATACATATCTGCTCTTGGTAAATCTGCTTGATGTGGACAACACAGAATTGCATTGTTCTTTTAGTAACACAAGGATCACAATGTGTTTGAAATGAGTAAATAAAAGAGAGCACTTGAAGCTTCAATAAACAAATATTGCCAACATAGGAGATTTCTGAAAACACAAAAACCACTTCATGCCCATTCTTTCACCACAGAGAAGAAATATCTATGGTCAACTAAGAAGAAGGAAAAATTTCTTGTACGTAGTTTTTCTTCTGTATGTCCCAAGCTAATGATAAGCAAATAAATGTTAAATTATACCTCTATATCAACACATGAAAGATATTACAATTCAAATATTCATTTCTACTAGAAATTAAATTTTGAATAATTAATCTTCATTTGCTACTTCATTTAAAATCTAAATATATTTGAAACAAAAAACTTACTGAAATATTATTGTCATATTTTTCAGATTTTTAACACATATAGAATATCATGCTGAATGTATTTCAGTAGCAAAAGTGTTAACATGTGAAAAATGAGGGTTTATGGATAAAATGTTCACCTGTAATTTAAATTTTAATCAAAACCAGAAGATTTGGGACAAAAAGTTATTAAACAGTATGCCTAAGTAAATGTATGTTTAATTATTTATAGAAGGTAATAAACTAAGGCTGAAGTGTAAAAATTTTATGTACTGGTACAAAATAGCACTACAAAAATATTTAGAGGCTAATTCTCTTACATATCATCATATTTTTCCACAAATGCTAATACCTTTGAAATTGAGTTACTTTCTTTGATGACTGTGGTCATGATGTATGCTTTCTTTGTGTTCCAAATGACCATTGTCATTCTTTGTGGTAATTTTGCAACTAATATTCTACTATCTTCACTTCTCATATAGATATAGCTCTGAAGAATTGCCAGCAAAGAGACTGACTGGTCCCAAATGAGTCTCAAGACAGAACAGTTATTCAGCATGCAATATTATGACACTCTCATGTCTATTCATTTCTTATGAGTGGAAGTCATTCAAAACAGTAAGCACAGTTCACTTGCCGAATTCTTGACACAGACATGGAAGATTCTTGCTTATACATGAATTTATTTATTTAGAAATTATCCATGAAATTCTAACATAACAGTAAAATTGTATAGTTCAAACAGCATATTAAAGTATTTCATAGGGTGTAAACATTTCTTTGTCATGTTAAGATGGCTCCTTAGATGGAACAATAAAAGAAAAACAATAAAATATAATTTATGTGTTAATTGGCATTCTAAAATGTCTTCCTTGTCTCTCTTTTTATTACATGATGTGGAAAACTTGCTCTTCTCCTTGACAGTAATCACAAGTCTGTATGTACACAAAATCACTACTACATACACTTTTGCTCTTTTGAGAAGAGTTGGTATCATCAGTGCATTATCCTCTCAGTCCTGGATGATATAAATTACATATTTTTCCTCTAGTACACAGGGCAAATATATAACTTCATGAACTTTCCAAGACCTGAGAATGATTGTGTGTAGAGTTGAAAAATTCAGTGATAGACTTATCTGACAACACAAAAGACACAAAGTCTGAGAACAGATCCATAGTGCCAACCTCATCTCAGAATTTAAGTAGAATATGCAAACAGTTACAATGATGTACTTCCTAATCTCATGCTAACAATATAGTTTGATTCTTCAATATGGTAAACTGACTTCCTGTTTTACAAACTAGAAATACCTGAAAGATTTGATAGATAACTTCAAAACAGAAAGAAAAAGAAAAAGAAAAAAACTCACTAAAATGTACTACTTATGTTAATATGATAGCAACTCAATTTATTCAAGTGCTGATCAATGGCAAACAATCAGAAAGCTTCATGAATTATATATTTAAAAAGAACCGGGTGCTTTTTAGTGGATGGAGTGTCACGAGGATAACTTCGTGTTCCCTTGGGTACATTTTGGCCGCAGTGCTTCTACACCAGTCGATGGATGAACAATAGCAAAACAGAGTTTTGTTTGAAATACATAATGAGCTGCTCTTATCAACCTCAACCTCCAAAAGTCATTATACATGAGGATTTTATACTGCAAACAATTACCGGACCTTCATTTCTCTGGCACTAGCATCTGCTGTTCCTTTTTATATTCCATAACTATATCTCAAAAATTATTGATAGCACAATTGTCATAGATTGACCTGTTAATACAATTGCATTAGCAATTAAACCAACATGTTATATTTCCTGCTACAGGATTTAAAGGATTGCCACAAGTTTCTCCATTTCTCGGCAATGCCTGCTTTTGTAAAACTTGAAATCCTGGAGTTTGCTTTTGTGTCCCTGATTCATGAAATTATTTCTTCACTTTTAATTTTATCAAAATTTATAGAAATAAACAAAATATTATAAAAACATCCTTTTACCATTTGCAATTGAAGGGCATTTAAATTCGAAGCCAATGTTGAAATGTTGATTAATCAAATTTGGCATTTTAAGTGTTTGTAAAAGCAGAGGGCTATCTTCAGTATTAAAAAGATTAGAAACCTTAAAAATCAATTAAATCTAAGTCCAGTTGAAATCCTATTTTACTCATATTCTACTGCCCGTATTAAGCAATTATTAAGCAATGCAATTCTTATTTTTTATAAATCTTCATTAATACTAGCTAAATATGTACTCAATAAAAAAGTATTAGTATAAACTTCATTGACTCAGAAACATTTAACCTCATTTATAATTATAAATACATACATATCTGTGTTTATATACCATTCTTCTACAATCCTTAGCAATATAATTTAATAAAAATTGTTAATGAACATATTAATATGATCAAAAGTTTGTTAAAAATAGAAAAATAAAATCAAGTAGCTTTAAGACTTTACTGACTTTAAATAGGAAACCTGATCTGGTTTATTACAATAGCTGCAATAAAATAAGGAAACAGTCTCAGAACAGTATTAATGGTTCTTTAATCAAATCTTAAATCATTTGCTACAACAAGAGTCTATAAATGATAATAAAGTGTCTCAAATGATCTATATATGATGATTATGATGTAGTTTCCTAAAATAAACACAAAATGTAGTTTGTTTTCTCAAATGTGTTATAGAAACTAAGTTAAAAGTTTATGAAACACTGATTTATTTGACACAGAAATTATTCAGAAGGTAAAATGCATTTGTTGTCAAATTTGATTATCTGACTTGGGTCCATAGAACTTACATGCTGGAGAAATATAAAAACTACTCTGTCAAATTTTCGTCTGCCCTCCTGCACTAAGAAGTTATGGCACAATCATGACTATAGATACATACAAACACATAGTAAATAAATATTTTTATAAAACTTTAAAGACAGGTTGGGAAATTTATCAAATATGAAGAAATATTTTTTATATTCTGTTCAAATTAATTTATTTCTACATCAAATTCATATATGATATTAAATTTTTTCTTAGTTAAGATTATACATCTCCAGTTTTAGTGAATTGGTGCCATGATTCATTTTACACTAAAAAGATATTATTGTTTCCCGTATAATTTGTGTATTTATAACATAGATTATATGTGTTTTTAATTAACTTTTAAAATTAAAATAAAATTTTACTTCTCTCCTTTCTTTCTGTTTTCCCACTAATACATTCACATTCCCTCTTCTCTTCATCTCAAATTGATATTTTTTTTACTGGTATTGTTATAAATACACACTTTTATATCTGCACATAAATATAACTTTGAGGAATTTTAATAGGGTTTCTGTCTATATAATCATATTTCACGACTGACCAGTTTGTATTAGACAATAAATTAGGGATCTCATCCCTGAGAAATGTTAATTATCCCTCTCAAAATTCATTAATTGTTTTGTCTTAGAGTGGGGTCCAGTGAGATTTCCTCTTTCCATGATAGTGTAGCTATTGGTCTCACCATTGTTCAGGTTTCACAGCAACCTTTCAAGTCTTCTAATTCTTAAAATATTTCCACCCCTCTTCTCCTAAGTATTTGGTGTATGAGTTGTAATGTAGATGTATGTGCTGTGAGTAGTATCTACATAATCTGTTAATCTCTACATTATGACTTGTGGTTTCCTTTTCTAAAATCAAGCCTTAAGGCTAGAAAAATCAGTGTGTGCATGCTATCTGTAAACATGAGGTTTAACACATCTGTAATATATACAAGAATCATTGTATTCTAACAAAAGCTGATTTCATATGTACAGACAAGCTATTTCTCATCTCATTACTCTTTTTATCTTTCTTTCTTCTTGTTAGTAAAACAATCTGTTTTAGGTTTCTATTCTTTTCATGTTTTCTTCTAATCTATAATCTGAGTGTACCAGTGTCAAAACAACAGGACACTGATTGATGATCATACTTTTGCTATTCAGACAGTAGAACTGGAAATAAGGAGATGGATCAGTGGATAAAGTGTTTGTGATGCAATCACAAGAACCTGAGTGCAAATCTCTATTACCTTGCTACATGACCTATAACCCCAGTGCTGAAGTAGGACAGACAGGCAAATCCTGGAGTTCAATAATGAGACAATTTTGAAGGTTCCATTAAAGATATTGTCTCAAAAACAAACTTAACAATGATAGAAGAAGACAGTAAATGTCAATCTCTAGAATTCAGAAATAAAAGCTCACATGTACACACAAAAAGACATATATAGGATATATGGTAGTATTATATTTAACACTCAAATATATTCAAAACTGTGGTCATGACAAAGAAGGGGTCATAAGACAGCAGAGAAATAAAAAAACAGTTCTAATAATATTAAAAAATGAGAAGAAAGTTATTGGATTAGTTTACCTATCAAATAGAAATAAACATGCTTTACACTAGGGAAACCCAGATAGTTAATGACTTTCCTTTGGAATACTGATTTAATTTTCCCAGTTCAGTGTTGGCACTTTTAATCACATTATGGGTAATAATATCTTTGAGAACTGGAGCATAATGTTTTAAACTGTATTGAGCCAAAAGTAATTTATCTTCTTAGTAAGCATTTTCTACTTATTTTATTTATTTTTTTTATTGTTAAAAGCAAAATTTACATTTACTCCCCTTGTTCCCGGCCCTCCCGCTCCCCCACTACCCCACCGTCCTCCCCCTGCTTCCTTAA
>JAQHUG010000316.1:1094182-1119257 GCA_028555095.1 Dicrostonyx torquatus
TGTCCGGCACCATCGTGAGGAAGCAGGGGGAGGGTGGTGGGGGAGCGGGAGGGCCGGGAACAAGGGGAGTAAATGTAAATTTTTCTTTTATCAATAAAAAAAAAATAAAAAAAAAAAAAAGTTGAAACTGTTTAGTTTTCTTTTGTTGTTATTGTTGTTACTATGTTACCTATATGAGCTTTTCTACTCTAAAGTTTTCTCTGAGATATATATTTTTATTTACTCTTTCAAAATTTCATGCAGTATATTTTTATTTTCTTTCCTATTCCTTTATTCCTCACAGATACCCTTGTATAGCCAACTTCATGTTCTTTCTTTCTCAGTAGTATGTCTCTCTGTGTATGTGTGTGTGTGCATGTAAAATTTATGCAATAACTAATGAGATATGTCATGTTTTATATCACCACTGAAATAAAAATGATTAGGAATATATTTTAAACCTATATTGTTTTTTCTCAGTTCAAAATAGCTGTATTTAAAAAGTTTCATAGACATACACATTGGCAAAACATTGTGCTAGATATTAATGGTATAAAATCTTCCTACAGTGCTATTTTATTCATGATAGAAGTTGGCTAAGCCCAAGAAACTCCAGCTCTGTCATTCTTTCTTTTTGTCCCTTTCTTCCCTCTCTGTCCCTCTTCCAGAATTCATTTTCTTAGACGCAATTTAGAAGAGAGAAACTGAAAACTGTTTCAGCCATGAATTAGCATTCCCTCTTTAGTTTCCAAAGTCCCAATATCCCAGATGGCAGTTTCTTAGGACTTTAATCTTTTTGCTTTTAAAACATGAGGATGTTGGTTGTAAAAATTGAACATAGTTGAGCACATAATTGCTAAGTAATGGCAGTATTCCAGGTTATGAGAATGCAGACAGCCTTGTGTAACACGAGGGTCCTGCTTGTTGGGGTTTCTGTCCTGCCCAGTACCCCACAGCCGGCAAGCCCCAAAGAAAATCACACAGAGAGTCTACATTAGGTATTAACTGATTGGCCCATTATCTCAGGGTTTTTACTAGCTCCCATAAGTTATATTAACCCATTGTTCCCATCCATGCCAGGCACATGGCCAGTAACTTTTCTCAGCTGGGACAGGGACACATGCTGCTTCCTTGGAGATCTGCACAGGAATGCCAGTGAGCTTCCTGCTTCTCAGACTTTCTCCTAGCCTTGCCTCTACTTCCTGTCTGGTTGACCCGCCTATACTTCCTACCTGGCCAATCAGCATTTATTTAAAACATGATTGACTGAACAGACAAGTCTCCTGCACCAGTCTTGGCATGTGTGAGTTCTTTTTAAAATCAAGTTAAGAAATATTTCTTAAGAATCAATTTCTAGTACAAGAAAGTCAGACACAAACTTAATCTGAATCTCTAGAACCCAGTTAAGTCTTAATTTTGATAATTTCAAAAAGAAGGATGTTGATCTGAGAATATTGCCATATTGTAAATTTTAATTTAATAAACCACATGCTAACAGTGTTACAAGAAAACTGAAACTTATTGTGAATGTGTAAATTTTGTAACGAGAAAATTTCAGCCAATCATATAGACAACTAAATTTTATCCAATCACAGGGAGTAAATAGACAACATCATTTTCAAATAAGGCAAGGAAATAGCTGTAGGTAATGGGATTATATGTACTTGACTTCTGTGTCTAGCCTGTAAGAGATTCCTGATATTTTTGCTAATAATCTGCCTTGTTATTGATTGTTGCAACACTTCAAGAAACATTGATAACTCAAATACACTCTATCAAATTTTATGTGCCTAAAATCTCTTAATTTAACCCAAGAAATTTTATATATATATTGAAAGTTTCATTCATTATGGATAATACAGATTAACTTTGTATATAAGTGTATACATGTATGTGTAGGATGTGAAACTAGAAAGCAAACCATGTGAGGGAAAGAAGAGATTTTTAAAGAAGGAAGAAGAAGGGTAGATAAAAAATGATAGATCACATATGAGAAATAGAGATGTCTTATTGGAAAAAGAAGGGAACAAGAACCAGTTATAAAAGTGATGAAGGCTGAGAAAAGCAGGGGAAAAGGAGTATAAGTTACAGCAATTATATTTTAATATGACATAAATCAATTATATAAATAAAAATGGGAGGTTCTGAGGTAATACTTAGTAGTGGACTATTTCAGTAATGGAAAATGTTCAGAAAATTTTCAAATGCTTTCAGTGGAATTATTAAAAAAATCTTCAAAACGTTCAATTTGAATTTAAAAGAAGTTAATGAAAAATGTACCAGCAAACAGTGTAAGTCAACTCTTCAAATGATTGTTTCTCAACCAAATGCTTCTATATTTTGCAATATTTCTTTCATGAATTGATGCTTAATTAGTTCCAGACTTTAAAATTACTCTTTACATAAAAAAAATTTTAACTTGGATTTTGAAAAGGAGGCTTTCTAAATTTTAAGCAAATGATGTAACATCTCACATAATTCAAGAGAACAGCTAGACAAACTTTAAAAAATGCATTGATCTTTGTTTACATATATTAAAAAATAGTGCTATGGAGAAAAACTATGCAAAACATATATTTCTCTAGTTAAAGTTTATAAGACTATGTATTTGACAAATACATAGTGTCATTTTTCTAAAGTCTAAAAACATTTAAACTTTAATAAAATAAAAAAATGATATCATCCAGCCTCATTTCTAACATCCTGAAATCCTTGAAGGTGTATTTTTCTAATTACTTCAACTCATTTTGGAGGTTTATTCTGAACTGTTTTAAAGTAGCCATACAACTTAAATTTAAGATAATACCTTAAATTATGAAATATACTTGTCTTAATCAAAAGACTCAGCCCAGATATTGTTGCAATGCAAAGTTTATGAGAGAGTGTGAGCACTTATTGACATTCTAAAATAAAATATATACAAGAGTCTTATTCTTAACATAAAATTCTACTGATTCCTGCTGAATATCACATAGTTCTATCCAGCTATGAATTTTCCTGCATAAGTATATCATCCTTGACAACAGTTGCTTACATATTTCACATGTACTATAAAATATCTCTGCACTTTTATTTAATCTTGAGATATTTGTATACTTAACATTTGAATATTTGTGGAACTGAGACATATTTTGTTTAAGGTAAATGAAGCATATATCAGAAACCGAAGAAAGCTGCTTGTGGTCAAAATATATGTTTTCTCAGCTTCTGTGCTTCTGGGGTTACATTTAGGAAGTGGTCTCCTGTTCCAATGTGATGGAGTGTGCTTCCCACTTTCTGTTCTATAAGGTTCAGTGAGGCTGGTTTTATGATGAGGTCTGTGATCCATTTGGACTTGAGTTTTGTGCATGGTGATAGAGAGGGGTCTATTTTCATTCTTCTACATGTTGATATCCAGTTATGCCAGCACCATTTGTCAAATATGCATTCTTTTTTCCATTTGATAATTTTTGCTTCTATGTCAAAAATCAGGTGTTCGAAGGAGTGTGGATTAACAGAGGTCTGATCATCAAAATATACAAAGAACTCAAGAAATTGATCATCAAAAAAATCCACATAATCCACTAAAAAAAAATGAGTGCACACCAAAACAGAGAACTCTCAACAGAGGAATGTAAAATGGCTGAAAGACACTTAAGGAAATATTCAACATCCTTAGTCATCAGAAAAATGCAAATCAAAACAACTCTGAGATTCCATGTTATACCTATAAGAATGGCCAAGGTCAAAAACACTGATGACAACTTAGGCTGGAGAGGTCGTGGAGAACAGGGGACACTTCTGCATTGCTGGTGAGAATGCAAGCTGGTACAGCCCCTTTGAATGTCAGTGTGGCAATTTTTCAGAAAGTTAGGGAACAACCTGCTTCAAGACCCAGTAATACCACTTTTGGGTATATATCCAAAGGATTCTCAATCTTGACACTAGGACATGTGCTCTATTATGTTTGTAACAGCTTTGTTTTTCATAGTCAAAACGTGTAAACTACCTAAATGTCCTTCTATGGAATAATGTATAAAGAAAATGTGTTACATTTATATAATGGAGTACTACACAGCAGAAAAATAACAACATCTTGAATTTTGCAGGCAAATGGAGCTAGAAAACATTATTTTGAGTGAAGTAACTGAGACCCAGAAAGACAATATCACATGTATTCTCTTATAGGTGGTTTTTAAACATAAAGCAAAGAAAACCAGCCTACAAACCACAATCTCAGAGAATTTAGACAACAATGAGGTCACTAAGAGAGACTTACATACATCTAATTTACATGGGAAGTGGAATAAGAGAAGATCTGAGTAAAGTGGGAGCATGGGGACCTTGGGGGAGGGTTGAAGGGGAGGGGAGAGGCAGGGAGGCAAGCAGAGAGAAATGTTGAACTCAAGAAAAACCAATAATATATATGTATTCTTCCAGGTATTTTCAAGTTGAGGCTGACAGTGTCTGTCATTTCCTGTTAATATTTCTGTAAGTACTGAAGAAATTACTACACCATTATAAGTCTTATTTTCTTCATCTTTGAAAGAAAGTGCACTTTGTAGGAGTACAAACGGATAGATAAATTGAAATAAATGAAACAAGGCAATAATTATTATTATCATGTATATTTATTATGTAAATAGATAATTTAATATTCACAAAACAGCTTGTTTCCAATCTACAGGTGCATCATTTGAGCCCATTCTATGATGTCAATAAAAATTTCAGTTTAGTATGTGAATGTGCTTGTGCAGGAGATTTTCATCTTAGCCCATCTAAAGTGGTACCATTTTATATTTTTCTATAATTTGTAGTTCTTTTCGGATTACTGCTTAATCATTTATTGCATCACACTAATGATGATATGTCTCTTTGTGTTTTAACTTTCTAATTATACTGAAAGTTATTAGTGAAATTGGAGTGAGTCATAGATCTCTCCTCAAGCCCATAATGATTAACCACATAATTAGTGCTTAGCTGATGAATACTAGATGAATTATGTATATGATACCAGTTTCCCATCTCAGCTCATATATCATGTCATATGACCTTTCTTTGATGGAAAATATGTATAGGAAAGAACTTTGCACGTGATACACAGGTATTTCATTTTGTTTATCTATTTCAGATATCTCTCTATTTTCTGTGTTTCTGTCTGCCTGTCTGTCTATATCTATACCTATACCTATACCTATACCTATAACTATAACTATACCTACACCTACACCTACACCTACACCTATACCTATACCTATACCTATATCTATATCTATATCTATATCTATATCTATATCTATATCTATATCTATATCTATATCTATATCGATATCTATCTCCCTTTATGAAGACTAGAACTGATTATGTTGCGGAGAAAGCAGTTTTCAAATAGAGATGATTCAATTCTCAGCCTTCAAAATTTTTAAAATACAGATATGAACCACCAGTCAATAAAGAATATATCATTTGACTATTTTGAAGCCTGATATTAATTTTATACATTCTGGATAAAATTGTATAAACAGCAGCAAAATAAATTACCTTGTTATTTAAAGGCATCTGTGGGTTTTCTACTGCTATTTTGTCATATCACTACAAATTATGTGACCTAACAAAATGCATATTTTCTTTAGTTTTTTAAACTTACATTTCTGGAACTCAATAAGAGGTATGTCTTTCTCAGGCAAAATCAGAGTTTCACTCTTTTCTAGATGCTCTAGGAAAAAATAAATTCTCCCATTTCTTTTTAGCTTTTAGATGTCACCCAATGGATTGTTTTGCATCTTCATACTAAAATTAATAACAATTTTGCCTCTATCTTTTTTATCTGCCTCCCCTTATATAATTTTAAGAAACTTTATAATCACATAGTGACTTCTAGGACAATTAAAGATTATTTCCCCAATTCTAGGACACCCATATTGAAATCTTAGCTGTATTCACAACTATGGTCTTTATTTTCCATGTAATCTAACATATTAACAGACTCTAGCAATAAAATATGGATGAATATGAACGTACATTGTACAGATATTTGCAACACTCAAATAATAATAAAAAATGAAGAAAAGGTCCCCGAAAATGTACTCTCATCAGAAAAGTGGTTTTTATACCTAACATATTATATTCAGGAGTACTAATATGAAATGGAATGCAATGGATAAAGAATATTATTAAGTTATTAATTTCTTCCTTTATTCATAGAATGCTGGTTGCTGATATCAGTATTCACAGTACATATAATTTGTGTATCTGTGAACAATAAATAAGTTAATATTGAATTTTCACTTCTAAGCATGTGTATGTACATATCTCACATAGATTCGCATGTTAAGACACAGGAATATTGTATCTATTCAAATAAGAAAAAAAGGTTATTTGATAGTCTTAAGTGACTTTTATATGGGATAACTCATTAAAAGAACAATTTAGATATTAATTCCATTCACATGATCACCAGGTACAGTTTTTTGAACTTTACTACACTGTTTCTATTGGAAACTTTCTGTATTTCAATCATTTTTATTTTATTTTTTTATTTTTATTTGCTATTTTTATTCTTTGAGAACTTCCTAAATCAGTGCTATGTTACTATCATGTCTATCCCTCCTGTTAATCCCCTTTTGTCTTCCCCTGTATTCTACTCCCTTTCAAATTAATGATCAACAATTTCAATAATAATGACTAATATGACAAGATATACCCAAGTGTAAAATAGTGGTATGTTTATATTGAGGAAAAAAATAGCTACCTAAATGGACTTAAGACTTATTAGTAGGAGAGGATTCATGACTGGTTATAAAAACTTCATCTGTTACCTATGGCTGGACATAAAGAAGAATCTAATACTGACATTTTTCTAAACTGAAATCAATTCTAACTGTATTCTAAATATCTATCCTATCAAAGATATGAACAGTTCTCACCACTCATCCAATAAGCTTCTTGTTGCAACAGAGAGAGACTATTCCAGAGATGGACAGTTTCTCACAATGCAAAGAATGAATGGCTATAAAGTACCCAACTCCAACTGACAAATATATAATGCAAACCATACACAGAAGGCTCAAAAAAAACCCAAAAAACAAAAAAACAAAGAACAGGCAAAAAAGATTGCAACAGTCTGAGGACCAGAATATCTGCTGTTTGTATCTTCTAGTCATGACAAGGAGACTACACCCATGAAATCCTAATAGTTTGTTACCTTACTTTACTTTTTGATTATATCTGAAGGACAGAATGATGCATTCCAGATAGAGCTCAACTAAAACTTTCACAGAAATCTCCAATTTGAAGATTCCTTACTTACATTCATGAATAAACATTAAAATGTCAACAGCTGTGGTTTTGAAATTTAAAAGAAACTTCAATATACAATTATATCTGCAAATACAGAATCTACCAATCTGAACCTCTGAATCTATTTGATGATTGTCTACTTTGTTAAGAAACCATTCTTCTAAGTTCTGGTAAGATAGATACTCCTTTGTTTTTTGTTTCATATGTAAAACAATACTCATGTATTGGAAAAACATTTATCCACCATAATTTCATATATATGTAGTTCCTAAAGAGAGTTACATACAAGTCTTTTGAAAAATAAACAAGAAAGAAACATACATGTATACACAGCATAACAATACTATGTGATCTCATTTTGACTGCCTCTAAAAACTGTCATTTTCTCATGTTATTCCTGGCATGTAAACTTAGGGGGAAAAAATGAGCAAGTCTTATTGCAACTCCAAAAAATTAGCATAGTCAGCTGCTCAGCTGAGCACAAATTTTAATGTAAAGTACTATTAATTGAGAGAGTGGTGCCATGCTCTACACTGTTGCTATTTCTTTTTATAACTGTCCTCATTCTGCCAAAATCCTGCAAATATGTCATTAGCATCCTTAAAATGAGGTGGTATTGTGTGCAAATATCATATGCTGATTTAAGAAAACTTACCTAAATCAATGGTTGTATGCATATATTTAAGTTGGAGTTTCAAAATATTAAAGCAAGATTGTCTAAAATACATTTGCTATCAGAACATATAAAGTATGAAGGAAAAAATGTAGAAAGATTCCAACTTACTGTGCTATCAGGATGTAATTATAGTAGATAAAATATTTTCAAATATTTTGCAATGTGAGCATTTCCCTCAGAAGGCTTAAACTGAAATACTGTAAAGATGCCAAGTTGCTCAGTATCTTCATTTTTAGAAGAATAGGGAATTTAAGATTTAATTTTTTATAAATAAAAGACAGTTTTTCATAAGTGACTGTAATTGCTACAATAATAAAAGAAATTTAGGTGATAACACAGTAATGTACATATATATATATATATATATATATATATTTCTAATCAAGCAAAAGATTAGAATATTAAGATTTTAGTTATTCAGAAAATATTCAAATTAATTTTAATACCTTTTGAATTTACAGACTAATACAAATTCTTCTTTGTTTCCAGGAAACCAAATACTACTAATATTACCAGAAATAATATTTATAAATCACTTATTTTCCCTGCAAAGACAGTCAAGATATGACAGTTTAAATAAGATTAAAATAGCAACTTAACTTGTTCCATTACTATAGTAAAAATGTGAAATTATTAATTACAATTTTAGAAAGATAAAGTCCCCGGAATAGTAAAGTTATTTCAGTATTTATCTCTGAAACACCTTTTAAATTCCCTTCAGAAATATCATGAAAATGATTGGATCTTCCTCAGTTTTTATAGACTAATATACTGTGTTTCCAAATTTTGTCTATTTAATTAGTTCATTAAATTCCTAGGCCACTTGTGAGGTACATTTCTGTGGTTGTCTTTGTATGTATTTCTGTAGAAAATTAACAAAGAAGGAAGATCTACCCTAAGGTAGGCAGGATCATCTGTTGTCTATGATCCAGGATGTAACAAAATGAGAAAAGGAGAAAAATCCAATAAAGTACTAGCATTCCATTTACTCTGCTTCATGATTTGCCAAGGTAAGAGCAAGAAGTTTCATAAACTGCCAGCACAGTGGAAATCTACTCCTGCAATCATACCACCCATTCAGTGATAGACTGGCCCACAATCCATAAGTGAAAATTAAACATTCCTCTTTCATGTGTCCTCTTATGAGATATGTGTTTAAAATGAAAAAGAGTAGCAAATATGTGCAATATAGAGTAAATTGAGTTTTGTGTGCTGAGTGTTGTTATTTTTATTACATTCAGTTGATTTATTTATTTTTCTTTTTGGCTTTTGTATATAGTCATGGTTATGAGCATGTGTGTGTATGTGTTTGTTGTGGGAGCACTTTCTGCTCCTTCAGCCAATAACCTTCAAGATACCAGCCCACTTTGATTTGGTCTCTTATACTGTAAAAAGCAGCGTTACCCATGTGCCTGCTCTCTTGCTTCCAACTCACACTTCCGGATGTTAGACTCTGTTCTTGTTTGCTCAGAGGACTGATCCAGAACTAGACATATAATAATTGAAGCTTTGGCTTATGAGAATGCCAACATTGAATGCAAAAGGATATTTGGGTCTTTAAAGAGCAGATCAGCACCCATGGATGAATGGGCCTTGCATACAATAAATGACAAGACACTTGACTATGGTACTGAAGCATGGTTAGGATAAACAATTTCCAATGGTAAAAGAAGACACCAAAATACCAAATGTTTTAATTGTGGTAGAATGGAACATATAAAAAGGGATTGTAGACAAGGGATTCCTAGGAATAATGTCTCCTCTGGGAATGGCAGAAATAGGAGTACTCAGCCTTCAGTTATATATAGGAAGTGGGGCAGAAGCTGATATTGGACCAATGAATGTAGGTCAACGAAAGATAGACAAGGGAACCCAATACCACTGGGAAACACTGTGGGGAATGTGTCTTGGCAGGAAAATTTAAAAATTTGATGCCTGTTGTAAAAATCAATACTGATCTGAATGATGGGTTAAATGTGGAGGAAGAGTCAAAAACTCCAGTAGGACAGAGGAAACATATATTTTGGCAGACTTCTATAAATGATCAAAGACCAAAGCTAAGAGTTTGTATAAATGCCATTTTTATTGAAGGCTTATTAAACACGGGTGTGAATGTAAGTATCATTACTCCATAATCTTGGCATCCAAATTGGCCCGTTTAAGAGGTGGATGAATTGGGATTTGGAACCATATCTCGGATAAAACAAAGCGTGAGATGGGTTGAATGCATAGAACCAGAAGGGCAAATAGGAAGAATAAGGCCATATATAGACAATATTGTAGTGAATTTGTGGGGCCGTGACCTATTACAGCAATAGAATACCTAGAATAACACTCCTGCAGCCTCCAAAACTTATGTTTCTGAGGATATTATTAGAAGATATTATAGATGATGGACACCAGCTGTTTCGGCTGCATAGGAACACAAAGCCATTGATAAACCTTCAGAGGTACCAACAGCCCTACCTTTAGAATGGTTAACGGAGAAACCAATATGGGTTAAGCAGTCGCCTTTAGCTGAGTAATGTTTCAGGCTTTAGAACAGCTGGTATAAGAGCGACTAGATGCTCGACATATAGAAGAATTTACCAGCCCTTGGAATTCTCACATCTTTGTTGTTAAAAAGAAATCTGGAAGTGGAGAATGGTGATAGATCTTAGAGCTATCAACAATGTTATTGAGCCTATGGGCCCTCTACAATCTGGAATTCCTCTTCCTTCTCTGTTACCAAAGCCATGGCCTTTCATAGCTATTAATTTAAAAGATTGTTTCTTCATTATACTTTTACAAGTAAAGGATAGAGAAAAGTATGCCTTCACAGTGTCTACTTATAATAATTCTCAGCCTATTCTGAAATACCAATGGACCCTCCTCTCACAGGAAATGCTGAATAGCTCCACCCTATGCCAATACTTTGTCAGCCAGCCACTGGAAATAATATGTAAGCAATTTCCTAAGTCTATAATCTACCATTACATGGATGACAGTTTCTTATCTGATTCAAATACAGATATTTTAGAAAGGATGTTTGAAGAAGTAAAGAAAGTCTTAACTAAATGGGGACTACAAATTGCTCCTGAAAAGATTCAAAGAGCATATTCTGTTAGTTACCTAGGTTACACAATAGCTTTATGGAAAATTACAAAACAAAAAAAGGAACAAATTAGGAGAGACTGGTTATAGACTCTTAATGACTTTCAAACATAATTGGGAGACATTTCCAGTCCGTTTCCCACTGTTGGGATAACATTTGATCTAATAATTCATTTAAACAAAAGCTTAGGTGGTGATAAAGGCTTGAATAGTCCCAGAGAATTAACAGCTAAAGCAGAAAAGGAATCGATGATTGTTGAGGAGAAATCACAGGAGGCACATGTGGATAGGGTGAATCCAAATCTTAACTATATTCTAGGCATATTGTCTTCCATAATTTCTCCTACAGTAACTTAATATTATCTTCGAATGGATCTTTTTACCACATAAACCAAGGAAAAATTAAAAACTTATATAGAAAAAGTCTCTGAATTAATTATAAAATGTAAATTGAAACTTTGTCAATTAGCAGGTATAGACCTAGCAGAGATTATACTGCCTTTTACTTCTGAAGAAATAAAAGTTATGGTAAGGCAATGAACCTTGGCAAAAGGCTTGTGCTAATGTTTTTTTGGGAGAAATTAATAGCAATTATTCCAAAAGCAATAGACTTAACCTTATAAAGTGTACTTCTTGGATTCTTCCTCAAATTGTATGTGATGCTTCAATAACTGAACTCATACAATTTAAACTGATGCAAATAAATCATGGAATTCAGGTTAAAAATCAGAAGAACTAAGTAAGGTAAAACAAAACCCTTATAATTCTTTCTAGAAGGCAGAATTATATGCTATTCTTATGGTCCTAAGGGATTTTAAAGAACCTCTCAATCTAGTTATTGATTCACAATATGCAGAAAGTGTTATTTACATATTGGAAATGCTGAAACAAGATAATAAGGAATTGACTTCATTATTCATCCAGGTACAAGACATATTCAGGAATAGGCTTTGTCCTATAAACATAACACACATCTAATTCTATATGAGTCTGCCAGGTCCTATAACACAATGTGATGCAGAATTTGGTCAATTGTTGACTTGAAGTGTGTTGCAGGCCTCTGAATTTCACAAAAAATTTGTCATGTCAATAGCAAAGGATTAAAGAAAGAGTTTTCTATTACAAGGCAACAAGCTAAGGACATTATAAAGAGGTGTCCTAATAGCTTTATTATCAAACAGCATTGCCTGCATTGAATCCCAAAGGGTACTCAAAGGAATAAAATCTGGCAGATAGATGTGTTCCACTTTATGGAATTTGGAAAAATTAAAATATTTATACCACACCATAGACATGTATAAAGGTTTACAATGGGCAACTGCAGTAAGCTCATAAAAGGCTGATTCAGTAATCACACATTTTTTGGAAGTTATGGCCATCATGGGTATACCTGCACAAATAATGACAGATAATGTTCTGGCATATGCATCTAAGAAAATTAAGTGGATTTTGCTTATAATATAAAGCACATTAAAGATATGCCAAATAATCCTACAGGTCAGGCAGTTATAGAAAGTTCAAATCGTACTATAAAGGATATGTTGAACAAACAGAAAGGGATTGAAAACAACTCCAGAAATAGGTTGCTTAATGCTTTATCAACTTTGAATTTTCTTAACACTAATGAGAGAGGAACAATAGCAGCAGACAGACATTGGATAATAGAAAAGTCTTCTGAATTAAATCAACTAGTTTATTTCAAGGATGATTGACATCACAATGGAAGCCAAGAGATGTGCTACATTGGGGAAGGAGTTTCATTTGTTTCCACAGCAGAAAAAAAAAATTATGGATACCATCAAAATTAATAAAGATTCACTTTGAAAAGAAGAAACCTATTAAAACAAAGAAATGACAGCTCATCCACAATGGTGGCTAACATACTGTTGCTAAGGGGGCAGGGTTTTGCTCTTATCTTGGCACGAAGATTACACATCATCAAAAATTTAAGAGACCATGGATATTTAAATGTTGATAGAAGGAAAAATAATTATCCACTAATGAATATCTAGAAAACAGAATATTGATTATGTATAAAGGTACTGATCACACTTGCATTGCATTTACACACACACACACACACACACATATTCAGCTGGTTTTGGAATTGGACAATGACTCTGTATTTCTCTAAATCCAAGCATGTTGTTAAAAGGAACATTCAGACTTTCTATCTCATATTGGGAGCCCTCTGGTATGGGACAGAAGGAAGACTTTAGTAAAATTTTTAATTTCTTTATGCCTATTTTGTCTATATCATATTTTTCATTGAATGCATGTTTATATGAATGATGTTTAAGTTTTCCACAATGAACAATAGATTTTCCTACAGATCCTTGTCCTGCAGTAATCTTTGGAGTCCAGAAAGAAGATGCGGGCCCACAGAAACAACTCCACAGAGTTGAGTTGACATCATGGTGTAGACAGCACTACTATAAGACTGCTTTTTGGGTACCAGCCGCTGAAATGGTACACCTTCTCAGGGCATTCTTGCCAACACTCCAAATAGGACATTTGAAAAAAGATAACCCTACCGACTGCTCAGAAATTGTTTTCAACTATACTAGATAGTAATTTTGAAACAATCATCACTTTATTTTTGCAGGATCCCATTAAGAGAACATCACCACCATGACAGTGAGAAGCAGTTTTAGAAGAAGATGCCCCGGATCCAAAAATGTTTGTCCATAGGGTTGGGAACAATGTTTAGGGATTGTTATTACCTGTACTAGATAGAGGGTTGGGGTGAAAACTATGTTTGTTCAAAAAAATGGGGAGGAAGTAATAGTGGGTAATAGATTGAATACTTTTGAGCCATTATTTATGGATAATTTACATTGTTATAGTTTTTGTATATTGATACAGGCTCAAATTATATTTGTTACATTTGTTTACATTTGTACATCTTTGCAAATTTATTTAGTCAGATAGTATATTTGCAGGTTTCTACCTCAGTTTAGGACATTTTGTATATTATAACTTTTAGGATATATTTTCATATTGCATTATATATTACTGCTACCTCTGATCAAGATACTTATAGATTATTTACATTTTGAGGTCATTGTCCTCATTTGCTGCATATTTGTTACAGATTATTTAATATTCTGACATGAAATTTTACTCTTTAAGTTGTACATATATTAATTATTATAGGTCAATACCTGTTCATGTTTGTTGTACATACTGTCAGATAAATTAGGTTCTTTATATATAGACAGATTATATTCTGTCTGGATAGGTAATCTTCAATCACTTCAAGGATCTGTGGAACATGGCATTCAAATAATTAGGGTTTTATTTACATAAGATATGATTGCTTCTGACAGCACCAATCTATTTCCAAGAGAATTTTTAGCAATGAAGATACTCCACTTGGAGCTTGTGTTCTTCTTGGCAAAACTGGCCTTTGGGCAAGTAACTGACAATCATTGACAAGTTATATGATATCCTGGATAAGCAGGACTGTCAAATCTTGCCAAGACAAGGTAAGATGGCTTTGAAAAATTGCCTGACTCTGAAAATGATCTGTCAATTATGCTAGACCTTAGAAAAATTTGGTTGCTTCGGCATTGGAAAATGAGACTTTGGGTGATTGCTCAGTTAGCTAATTGTCTCCATCAAATATTGCCCGCTTTGCAAGCTACTTGATTGTGCTTCCTGCCTGCTCAGGTAATATTATCTCCCTTTAAAGGCCTTCAATGGGGTTGAAGATTAGATAGTCGTAGTTACTATACTCTTATGATCTAGCCAAGCCATTTCCTATACAAGACTTAGACTCCATAAGATAGAATGTTTATTAAAACATTTAGCATATGTTCCTTGCTTAATATAGTTTATACTGGTTGTAATTCTAATTATATTTGATATCTGTTCCTATTGTATATAGTTTTGTATTGGGTTAGGAATTCTCTTATTTAAACAAAAGAGGGAGGTGCTGTGGAAGCACATTCTGCTCCTTCAGCCAATAGCCTTTAAGATACCAGCCCACTTCGGCACGGTCTTTTATTCTGTAAATAGCAGTGGTAACCATGTGCCTGCTCTCTTGCTTCTAGCTCCCTCTTCTGGCTGCTAGATTTTGTTCCTGTTTGCTCAGAGGACTGTTGTCTAGGACAGTGATCTGTAAGTTTTTCCCTTAGATAAATAACCATTTTATTGTTCACATTCTGAACTGGTGTGGTATTGTTTTGTGACTTAAGTCATCTTGTGCTTCTGTGTATTGATTCCAGGTGCTAGAAGATACTAGCCAAATGTACAACTATTGAACATATTCAGCTGCCTTTTATGTTTTGAAACATTTATTGCAAGTACTCTACAGGGAAACAACCTGGAATAAATTTGTTGTATTTATGTCTTTATGATACTGATCCTTTTCCAGTCCTTTTAACACTTATATTTTGTATTGGGAGCAAGAAAGTTTGATCTCAGTAAAATTTAATAGAGTAATTCACTGAACTGATCATAGACCTTATTGGAAGCTTTCCAGAGAAAATAAAAGTAGAGACCTGTTCTTCACTTTTTGGGTGATAAACATTTGTTTTACATCATATTGTATTAAAAATTAAAATTTCGCTCATTTTCATCTGTTTACTTATTTATATAATTTCATCACATCTACAATAATACATTGAATATTAAAAACACTATCTCCATCTCCACAACATAGTCTTATTTTTATTAATTATATCTTTGTAAACTTATGCTTAGGAAAATGTGAAGTCAATCTGATTCTAAAAGCAGTATAGAAATATGATGCATTTAGGCTTACTAATTGCAAATATTAAAGAAATTTATAAAAATGGAGATAATTTTCCCACTTGTAAAAACAATAGCAAACTCACTAAACTTAAATGAGGATCAAACCAAATGGAAAAAAGTGACTTATATGTGTTCAAACCATAAAATTCTGTTTGATTGGTGGAGAAATCAGAATTTTTGAAGAGCTAGAACTTTCTAAAAAGAGAAATCTTATATAAACTCCAGAAAACTGAAATGTTTTTGAATAGATTCGATGTAGTTTGATCACTGTATAAGATCATACTTTTCTACTCATTTGTCTCAATGCATCATACTGACTGTGTGGCACCAAATGAAGACTATTATCTGTTCATGTAAGAACATATGAAATGTTTGGTCAAGATAAGCATAACTCAGTTCAATGTTCTTCAAGAGACCCAAAAGTAATGCAACTACAGGTACTGGAACACCTGTTGAAAACATACTTTTAAAGTGTACTTCTTACCTACAGTCAGCTAATTTTTATGATAAAAAAATTTTGATACACATGAATCTAAAGAAATAATATACTTGATCATTTAATAATTCTTATTTAGGTTTTTAAAATTCCAAGGTATAAATTCAGTAAAGCATGTCAAGTGTCTTTGAGATCACAAAATTAACATTTCAAGAAAAAGAAAGTTGCCTCTTTGGAAATAAATTTAAAGAATAGAAATGCCTTTATTGCAAATACCATACATTTTTTTCAAGCCTTGTAACTTATACATAACTTCATGTTTAACATATGACCCCTACATTCTATGAACTGGCAGTCACACAGACAAGATTGAGACTGTTACTACTGTATGAATTGAAAGGGAATGGCTCCCATCAGCACATATTGGCATATATCAACACATATCTTTGAATTCTTGATCCCTCCCATTGGTGAAACTTTTTGGAAAAGATGAGGAGATGTGGTTCTGATGGAGGAGGTGTGTCACAGGAGTTTGCATATGAGGTAGCAAAAGATTTCTCTCATTTCCAATCCCCCCTCTCTCCCTTTCTCTCTCTCTTTCTTTCTCTTTCTCTCCCTTTTGTTTGTACTTGTGTATGAGATGCAAGCTCTCAGCGACTGCTCCAGCATAATGCCCACCAGCCTGCTGCTGTTCTCCTGAATATAATAGTCATGGACTCACACTCTGAAACTGTAATCACTCAATAAACTACTTCTTCTGTCAGGTGCTTTCATCTTGTGTCTTATCATAGCAATAGAAATGTAACTACGAGAGTTAATACTGTGATATAAAGTGAAAATTACTGTAAGAATTATGATAGGCTGAATTAAAAGTGAAAACAATAAGATTAAGGAATGAATAAAGAAGGAAGACAACCCTAAACCTTGAAAAGCAAGAATAATTCAAAATAATTAATGATATAATAAATTATTTGATGGTTGTATACTAATGAAATTACATATTAAGCTAGAAAAATTCTCAAAGAAGAATCATATGAGTAAACTCTAAGAATGAAGAGTGAACTATTGTCTTCTTTCCATTCCTGATTTATATTTATCTTGAACTGCAGTGTCACAAAAAATAACTTCCAATAAGCTAAATTGAGTTTATGTTGATTATGCAGATCCATAGTGGTTGAAATTAAAAAAAAAAACAAAGATAAATGAATACATTTGTTTTATTTTAAAGTATATCATTATCTATAAGCAAAAAGTTATTTTTCTCTTTTCTTTCTGAAGATATTTTATTTAAAAAATTAAAATGACAGACACTTCTACCACAATGTTTATTATTATTAAAACATTCACTATTCATAAAAAACTTAATCATGTTTCTTAATTTGCCATCATTCTAACTTCACTATGTGGACATAGAGAACAAAATGATGTTCTTTTTGGTCTTTTTCAACATTCAAGGGTATATTTTGCTGAAAAAAAATTGTCTTTTGTTGCTGAAGAATTAAAATTACTTGATATCAAATTTGTTTAATATAATCCAACACCACAACTAGAGAGGTATCAAAAACATAGATGTTTTCGATTATAGAAGAAAGAACTACCTGACTCGGCATTTAATTTTATTTGCTCCCTGGGTAGTATTAAATTATATTGTTATAGAATCATGCTTTCAGAATAATACCTCACTATTTCTCTAGGTGAGATCTCAGTCTTCACTTACTATATTAGATATGAAATAATCTATCTTTACATATGCCTAGTATAATGACTAAAATGTGCATTCGACAGCCTTGAGTAAATATTTCTTCAAATTGGTCACCCTTGCTGATCTCATGGTACATTCTATTTTCCTCCATAATATCACTCATAGTGAATGTAAACTTTACTTTTTAAGTTCTGATTACTGATCTCATATTAATGACCACACTGTGCAAAGTCAAAGTATATTTGACACTAGGAATGTTGTAAAAAATCTTACTTTTTAAGATTGTTGAGTGAGTCCCTACCATTAGATATATTTCATTATATGCAATTATATGCCAAATTTTCAGATAACTCTAATACATGAAAGTATCAATGATTTTAGGACTGCAAACTTATTTGTACTCTATGCATAAGATTCTTGCAATTATATGCATCAAAACAGTGAAATAGGTGATAGATAATGTCTAAATTAAGAATTCATGAACATAAATTAACATTCATGAACTTGGAAAAAAAACTTTAATTCCAAACTGGAGTTCTTATATTTATAGTATCACTTTACTAACATAAGATGGTAACTTTTGACTATGAGAGATTCACAGAGATGATATCAGATGAAATTGATTACCATGCTCTTTCTAATAACGGTAAGATTATATCATTTTCTACTTATTGCATTTTCTTAGTGCAGGTGTACATTAAATTATATGTATCCCTTATGGAATTAAGTTAATCATCAATAATATAAGTAAATTAAGAAGATTTTATAGATAAATATTAAAATAAAATCTCCAAATAAATGCATAAAAATAGTATTCCTATAAAGCTGGATATTATTTAGTTAATATTAATAATAAATAGTCACTAGGTTTTCCTCATATATTTGAATGTCATATTAAGAGCAAATTCCAAAAGCAGAAAGAATATGTTAACTCTCAATACAGAAATCTACCCAAGGTAAGTGAATGGATCAAGAATACAGTAAATAATAATAAAGTCAAGATGAAAATCATATAACTTGGAAACACTAAAAATTATTATCTCTGAAATGATCTTACACAAGGCAACAGAGTGATTAACTCAAAATTTAAGCATGACATTGGAGGTATATGGAGAAGTTGGTAATGCATAAATGAGAAAGACGAAAAGGGTGAGTGTATGGGTATGGAGTTTTTGGCACAAGAGGGTTGAGTAAAGATGAGATTTTATTTTTTATTTTTTGGAACTGGAGAAAGAGTGGCTGATCTTGGTATCCTCTTCAACTTAAGGGAACAGGGCCCTGTTTGAGTTACTGTATAAGAAGCGGTATCTTGAGCTGGAAGAGTAAAAGGTTTAAGATGCGACAGGTGAATCCAATCAGGAAGTCTCTGCACCAATGAAATGATCTGACACAAGTGAGAAGAAAACGCAAAACATGAAAAAACACTTAGGAGTTTATTAGAGAGGAAAATGCACACAAGCCTGGGAAACGGTGTACAGAAAGAGAGCAAAGATGGCATGTCCAGCTTTTAAAGGCCGCCTAGCACATGCACACAGGGAATTGGCGTGACTATGTCACACGCTGATGATGAGCGACCCACGCCTAGCACATGCAGAGGGTTGGCGTGGACTACATTACATGCTGATGAGGCAGATGACAGGCGCCCCCCGCCTAGCACATGTGCACAGGAGATTGGCATGACTACGTCACACACTGATAACAAGCAACCCATGCATGTGTGCAAGGGTTTTAGTTGAGTCACACGTGGAGGTAATCACGTATGCACGCACGTGTGTCACAGAGGGTGTGACAAAGGGTCCACTCACATGTGCCTGCCTTTAGAACCCAAAAGTGCAGCCCTATCCATGGCTGAATAATTACAATCTCTACACACTATCAGCCATATTAGGTTGCTTTATTTCATATAAAATATAAGTATTGTAGTGTGGGAAGTCCGTTGCTACAGTACTGCTTATTAAATAATGCTAAATACTTAATTATTTATTTTAATATTAACTTCAGGAGCTGGAGCTACTTTAAGTTTTCTTACATGTAAAATTTATCTTTGTGTGTTCACATTTTATAATTACTGATTTTTAGAGACAATGTATTATGTGGTATAAAACTCATTATGTAGCCAAGGTTGATTATAAGCACCTCTGACTGTAATTACCAAGTGCTGGATTTACAAGATTGTGTCTCTATGCTTGCTTTCATTTATTAGAGTTAGTCAATAGGTTTTCTTATATAAATTTTCACTTAAAGCAAAACACTGAATGATCATTCAGTTGAAGATTGAGATCATATTTACTTTCCAAGATATAATCAGCCTTTGTTACACAATTTTGGCACTAGAATTTCATAAATTATCTAAAACATGTAATTCATAATGTCAGCATAGTCAGTTATTGAAGTTTCAAAATGTTTTTAAACAACTGTCATAATTTTCCCATTATCAACAATATTGATTTATTTAAAACTAATATTTTTAGCTAATTATCATGTCGTCACTAATCAGTACCTACCATGTGATTTTATTTCTGTGAAATTTTTAATATGCAAAACTGACCTGTCAGTAAGCAAAATGAACAGTTTTTTGTGACAAGGAAAAGATAAACTTGCCTACAAACACAGGAAGAAACTATTTTCTTGAAAAAAATCGTGTATCTGGACTGTAAAAGTTATTATATGACTATTCAATCTTTCCTCAACTGTTTTCTCATAACTAGAACATTATAGCATATAAGTCATATTTGAACTAACTGAAAACTTTAAGTTGAAAAATGTAACATATGATTCTAGATCTGTGTAAAAATTATGAATAAAAAAGTTACAAAAATACCTAAACGAAAGAAAATATTCCATTCTACATGAAAAATATTCTTTTGCACATTACACACAGAAGATAATAATATTAAAATTATTTTTAACTTTTTTAATTAATAATTATATCATGTATGAAATTTACTCACTGTCATGTAACAATTTATGAATTTATCAATAATCTCTTTTCTTGCACATGCTTTTAGTGTGTGAAACAATCTATAATTAGGAACAAAGCACTTGAATCCTATTAGATCAATGAAATATTTTCAGTACACTGTACATGCTATACTGTATTAAAACCAATGTGTCAGAAATGTCTGTACTGCTATGATAAAGTTTTTATTTTTGTAAAATTTGACATTTCTGTAGTTCCTAGGTGCTGAAAATAGATAAAGAATTGGTGATGTTCCTTTGTTTAAAACCCATTCATTGTTGTTTACTTGTTTAATATACTTGATATTTTATTAAATTTGGTTTTAATTACCTTCATATCATACTCACATGTATATCATATCTACCCATGGGTGCTTTGTAA
This sequence comes from Dicrostonyx torquatus, assembly GCA_028555095.1. Classification (NCBI taxonomy): domain Eukaryota; kingdom Metazoa; phylum Chordata; class Mammalia; order Rodentia; family Cricetidae; genus Dicrostonyx; species Dicrostonyx torquatus. The sequence goes on from JAQHUG010000316.1 coordinate 1,115,445, forward strand.
TTTTCACTTACCATCTATTGGGTAAAACAGATTATCTCCATATGTACAAATACAATTCTGTATTGGAAAATAACTAAGCCTAGTCTTGTGTCATATAGAAATCATTTGCTTCTATGAATGTGCATCTTTTTTACCTTTAAATGGACTGTGTTCCAATGGAAGATAACAAATTCAAGATTTTTGAGCAGCACAAATTAATCTGAAACTGTTTTTAAAAGACTGAAAATTTAAATGGTTGGGCAAGGGATAATAGTTCTGTGAAGCATTTGGTGGATTTGCATATAGTCAGAACATGTATAAAATTCTCAAATAAGTAATGAAAAATGGGAAAAACATTGCCTTAGGTAATATAATTTATAAAAAAGCTCACAATGAAAGAGCAATTAATGGAAGTTTTCAAATTTAATTTTAAAGAGAAACAATAAACAAATTCTGCCTCTCCAAAATTCATTGTCAGTAACAGGTAAAATAATACCAGTAGCACAAACACTGAGAGCAATAATAAGTAAATGGGAACTTTTGAAACTCAGAAGCTTCTGTAAAGCAAAGAACACAGATGACAAGACAAAAAGGCAGCCTATTGAATGGTAAAAGATCTTCACCAATCCCACATCAGACAGAGGACTGATCTTCAAAATATATAAAGAACTCAAGAAATAAGACATCAAAATACTAAATAACATAATTAAAAATGTGGTGCAGGTCTACACAAAGAATTCTCAACAGAAGATTTTCAAATGTCCAAAGACACTTAAGGAAATGTTCAACATTCTTAGCCATCAGGGAAATGCAAATAAAAACGACTCTAAACTACCATCTTACATCATCTTACATCACAATGGCTAAGATCAAAAATGCCAATGTCAGCTTATGCTGGAGAGGGTGGAGAGTAAGGGGAACACTCCTCTACTGCTGGTGGGAATGAAAACTTGCACAACCACTCTGGAAATCAGTTTGGTAGTTTCTCAGAAAATTGTGAATCAACCTATCTCAGGACGCAGCAATATTACTCTCAGGAATACACCCAAAAGATGCTCAATAATACTGCAAGGACATTTGTTCAACTATGTTCACAGCAGCATTATTTGTAATACCCAAAACATGGAAACAACCTAGATGCTCTTCAAATGAAGAATGGATAAAGAAAATGTGGTACATTTACACAATGGAGTACTACTCGGCAGAAAAAAAATTGTCATCTTGAGATTTACATGGAAATGGATGCAACTAGAAAACAAAACATCCTGAGTAAGTTAACCCACACCCAGAGATGAGCATGGTATATACTCACTCATAAGTGTAAACTAGCTGTAAAACTAAGGATAATGAGCCTATATTTTATAACCCCAGAGAAGCTAAGTGACAAGGAGAATCCTAAGAGAAACAAGTATAGATCCCCCTGGGAAGAGGAAGTAGAAAATATCTCCTCAGAAAATTGGGAGCATATAGGTAGGGAGAGAAGAGAGGGCAGGAGGAGAAGAGGAGAAAAGGGGAAGGGGAGAAAAAACTTGACAGAATGTGATAGTTGAGATGGGGGAAGGACAGAGAGGAAGAGTAAGGAGAGGCGTATCTTGACTGAGGGAGCCACTATGGAGCTACCAAGAAACCTAGCACCAGGGAAATTCTCAGGAATCTACAAGGATGACCAGAGCTCAGATGCTAACAATAGTGGAGAAGGTGCCAGAATTGGCTTCATCCTATAGTCAGATTGATGATTATCTTAAGTGTTATCATGGAAAATTCATCCAGCAATGGATGAAAACAGAGACAGAGACACACAGTAGAGCACTGGGTTTAGTTCCCAAAATTCAGTTGAAGAGTTGGCAAAATGAGAATATGAGCAAAGAGGTCAAAACCATGATGGGGACACCCACTGACACATTTTACCTGAGCTAATCAGAGTTTGCCACTCTGGCCAGAAAGGGAAAGAACCAGCATAGAGCCACACTAGGCATCTGAAAGTGGGTGACAGTTGTATGGCTGGGGCAGACAGTGGGGCCAATGGCATTGAGACCAGAATTTATCCCTTCTGTTTGTACTGGCTTTGGGAGATCCATTCTTTTTGGAGAGATACTTACTTCAGCCTAGATATACTAGTGAGGGCCTTGGACTTTACCCAAGGCAATGTGTCTTGATCTTTCTGAGGAGGGAATAGGAGGAGAGTGTGGAGAGGGAAGGGTGAAGGGATCGGGATGAGAGGAGGAATTGGGAACTGGGATTGGTATATAAAATGAAAAACGATAGTATTTCAAATAAAATTATAAAATGAAAAATTAAAATGTTTATTTGGAAAGCATTAAAGAACTATGAGTTAATTCAAGTCTAAAGAGTTAGTTAATAATAAGCCTGAGCTAATAGACTAACTGGTTTATAATTACTATAAGTCTCTGTATGTTCCATTGGTTCTTAATGGCTGCTGGACTGGGGAGGACAGAAATTTCCATCTACACAATTTGAATTCACATAATAATAAGAAAAATCTAAATAATAATAATATATATATCAGATCACTTAACTATGAAGATGAACACTAAATCTGGTCCTTTAAATATACAAAAATAAAAACCATAAAAATAAGCTATCTAATGTAAACTTACATTGAACCCATAGAAAACAAAATATAAAACCATAAACAAAATAAAACAATTTTCAAGAAATTATTCTATGTTGTTTGCTAAAATGAGATAAGCATCATTAATGCCCTTTATTTTACTATAGTTGTGTCTGAAACTTTTACTCACAGTTTAATAGCAAAATAAAAGTTTTATATAAAACTAAAAAATTCTGAAATTTTAAGAGATGACAAAATAAGATAGTTCCTCTTTTATAAAATGAAACAAATTTGATATCAGATATGCTGTATTTAAGTCTTTCAGAATTACTGTAGTACATTTAATATCTTGTAACTATTTTAAACACACCTTATAAAATTCTCCTATCAGAGTCACCTGTGTCAATTTGCCATGTATCACACCTATCTATTACCTGAGAGAAGAAAAAGCTTCAGTATCACACTAAAGATTTGAATTTGACTATGGATACTAATTAATCATGTTTAGTGTCCCACATATATTTTTATATGGTTTTGGAATTGTATATTTTCTCAAATCAGTCAATTTTGCATATATTTAACTACTGTTATTTTAAGCTATAAATTGATTGCATGTAAGTATAAATTCAAACCTAATGTATTTTGTTCAGAATGCAGAGTAATATCATGAATGTATTAAAAATACACATGTAAACATTACTTACATTATCTCTCTAAAAACAAATAGATCAAAATGCTTATACTGTACTCAATTCACGTTCCTGTTATTTATTATTATTATTATGAAAGAACATTAAGAACCACCTTAAAATTTAGAAAAATAAAAATCTAAATACATAATTATCAATTTAAATACTTGCCAACAATTTTTTGCGTGAATCCCAATATGTTTGCCATAGAAATATAACCAGCAAAAATTAACATGTATTCACTATCTTTTCAAGTAATAAATATAAGATTAAGTAGAATACTTCATAATCTCTCTTTTATTTTCACACCTATTATGAAATGCTTTTAAAGTATTTAATGTCATTTCATTTCAACCTCAATTTACAAATAAAATTAGAAATTGATTGTCATTGACTAATGGTTAAAATTGACTTTTTCTAAAAGAGAAACAGTGTAATTAAGAAGAATTATAATTGGGGTCTAGCCACCCCCACCGGAGGAGAAGGGCCCATGCAGCAGGCCCTTGGAGAGGGCTTCCGATCTAGCCACCCCCACCGGAGGAGAAGGGCCCGTGCAGCAGGCCCTTGGAGAGG
>JAQHUG010000316.1:1125030-1137945 GCA_028555095.1 Dicrostonyx torquatus
ACCATCTTACGGAAGCAGGGGGAGGACGGTGGGGTAGTGGGGGAGCGTGAGGGCCGGGAACAAGGGGAGTAAATGTAAATTTTGCTTTTAACAATAAAAAATAAATAAATCAATAAATAAATAAATAAAAGAAGAATTATAATTGTAAACTAATATGCATTAAATATAATTTTAGCTTTTCAAAACAGGGTTTCTCTGTAGCTTTGGAGTCTGTCCTAAAACTGAATCTGTAGACCAGGATGGCCTTGAATTCAGAGAGATTTGCCTGTCTCTGGTTCCTGAAGGCTAAGAATAATGGTTTTACTACCATTGTCCAGAATTTAATGCCATTTTAAAAAAAAATAATAAAGTAAATAAAGTTCCATTTTTATTAATGAACATTTATCAGTCTATCTCATGACAATATACTATATAAATCAATTGTCTTCCATATTCATGAGTGATTCCTAAGTTACATTTTGCCTTTTGAAATAGCACATTCAAGGCTGTCAGATTAACAGCTAAATATTTTTTGTAATCAAACATTGGATGTCTCATATTCAGTGGAAGAAAAAGCTTATTTTCTCAGTTATCATTTTTTGCAATTTACATTGAGCATTTTTTTTTTTTTTGGTTAGGACACAGACATTTTAATCCCACTCACTAGATTCTCAAATTTTTTGAGAAGAAATAATAACTACATTAAATTTTAATTAAACTTCTAAAATTAAATGAAAATAAAAGCAGCACAACAAAATGCTAAACCTCTCGTATATATTAAAAGTGGCATTACAAAAGGAATTTATACTGTTAAGTGCCTACAATATAAAATAAAAATGAGTAAAATTAAATGACCTAATGATGCTACTCAACAATTAGGATTAACAAGAACAAGCTAAATCTAAATCCAGTCTTTGGTAAGAAATAATAAAATAGAACATAGATTAGTGAAACAGAAACAATGAAACAATACAAATAAACCATGAATCTAAGCCCATGTAGTGTGAAGATAAGATCAATAAAGACTTTCTTAATCCATCTTATCAAAACTAAGAGATGACCAAAATTTAACAAAATCAGTGATGGATGGGGAAAGAAATGAAACAAAATTTTTTAAAAGTATTAAGAATATTATAAAGGAATACCTTCAAAACCTAGATTGCATCAAGTTGAAAAATCTGAAAAAAAATAATGTACAAACTTCTTGTTCATCCAAGCCACCTATTTTAACCAAAAATAGATTAACAACCTACATAAAACAATAAAAAATGATTAAATTGGCATGGTAATAAATGCTCTTTCAACTAAAAAATGTCCTGGCCCAGATGGAATCACAGTAGATATTTAATAAACATTTAAAGAACAACTCCAGCTGATATTTATTACTTGATACCTGTTTTGTTATATGTAATTTTACTACATTAAGGTTAAAACCTTCCTATTTTGTTTAAACATAAAAGGGTACATGATGTGGGATTTCCCTCTGTATGCTGGGATTACCATTGATAAATAAAGGAACTGCTTTGGGCATATAGCAGAGCTATATGGGAACAGAGCTAGGTGGGGAAAACTAAGTAGAATACTAGGATAAATAAAGGCAGAGTCAGAGAGATGCCATCGAGCTGCTGGAGACAGATGCAGGTTGGAACTTTAGCAGGTAAGCCAATGTCATGAGGCAATACACAGATTAATAAAAATGGGTTAAATTAATGTGTAAGAGATTAGCAGATTAATAGAAATGGGTTAAATTAATATGTAAGAGATTAGCCAAAAAAGAAGCTAGAGCTAATGGGCCAAGCAATTACTTAATTAATACACATCAAAAATTTGCTGCAATATTAGCTACATATGGCCTCAGTTTCCCTCTCTGACATTCTGGCCCTATAGAATCGACCCAACTCATGATTTTTTGAACTTGGATATGGTTCCAATTCCTAGTAATTCAACATCTGCCTCTTGAAGAGTTCAATTCGGATGACAAAATTCTGGAATATTGACACCCACATCCACACCTGAGACTATTAAACCAACAATTACAATACCATTTATATGCACTATAAACTTTGATCTTTGATCATTTATAGAAGTCAGCCAGAATATATATTTCCTATTTCCTATTGGAATTATTGATTTATTTTGCATGTTTTTTCCATCATCCAGAATAATATGGTCATTTATGAAAGGCTCTGGATTTTTAAGTTTTCCTGGTAAGATATATCCTTCAATGTGACTGGGAATGTCTGGACCACTTTTGGCTTGGAGGCCTGAGAGAGACCCCGCAAGGAGTTTCCTGATGGTATTCAGTTGCCTTGTCTGTTTTTTTTTTGTTTTGTTTTGTTTTTTGTTGATCTGCATTCTTTGGTCCAATGTCGGCCTTTACCACACCTTCTACATATACCTGAATGCTGTGCCCTCCTATTCTTCCCATTCCCAGAGGAGATATTATTCCTAGGAATTCTTTGTCTATAACCTTTCTTAGATGTCCTATTCTACCACAATTAAAACATTAGGCATTTTGATGTGTCCTCATTCCTTTGGAAATTGCTTCTCCTACCCAAGATTCAGTATTATAGTCAAATGTCCCAATGTTCATTGTATTCAGAAATCATTCATCCATTGGTGCTGATCTAATCTTTAAAGGCCCAAGTATCTCTCTGCATTCTAAGTTGTCATTTTCAAAAGCCAGATATTCAATAAGTACTCATCGAGAATCTGGGTCTATTACTCATATTTTTATAGCCTTAGTTAATCTTTTTAAAAAGTCAGTAAAAGTTTCTTTTGGGCCCTTTTTAACCATGGTATATGATTCAATTTATTTTCCTATATTTTAAATCCTGTCCCAAGCATTTAAGGCTTTGTGGCATAGGGACAAGATTTGTTCATCATACAGAGCTTGAACCTTTGAGTCAGCATATGTGCCCTCACCAGGAATTTGATGTTGGGAAGTCTCAAATTCTTTTGCTTTTCCCTGTTGTTCTATAATTTTAGCCTCTTCTCTGAAATAGCAATTAAACATCAATTCAGGCCCATCATCCAGGACTGTTGAAACTAACTGAAGGCAGTCATGTGCCATCGCTTTACTGCTAGAAGATGTAGCTAGATGTCTTTATCAGCTCTCTAACAAATGTGGAACACAAGCCATAAATTACAACAGCTTACTTAATTTCTTTTAGATCATTCATTCTTATAGGTATCCATTGGCCGTCTTTTCATACTTGTGGGCCTTTAGTATTTTATGCTTTGTCAGAGTAGATTAAAGGATAGGAAGTTCAAACCATGTGTAAGTAATCTCTGACAAGTACTGGCCATATTGAATCCTGTCCTTGTGCCTTTTTTCCCTGTTTATCAGCTCCAATAAGTTCCTCAATCTATTGTATTTTGTAAATCCTGAATCTCCTGGCCTGTATATATTTCTAGCGATTTCATTGAGGCACCTAGCCTCTGGTTTTCATTCTGCACACGTGATTCCAAGGTTGGAAGTTTCTCCTTTAAAGATAGCACCTCATCTTTGAACATCATTTGAATAACATGCAGATTGCCATCCTGGAGAGATACTCTTTCTGCTAATATATCAAAACTTTTAACAAATTTTCACTGTCAAATTCAACAGTATGAATTATTTCAGATAATTTCTCAGTACCCTTAGATGTGGAATCAATTTTGTCTGTTAAATTAACAGTACCCCTTTTCAATAGCATTAATTTTTTTTCTAGTAAATTTTGATTTTCTATGGCATTAATCCTCTCAACTAGCTGTTCATTATTAGTCTGTAAAGACTATATCACTTCTAAAAGTGCCTCTTTATTTTTTAAGGATATAATATGAAGAAAAAAGCTGAGTCCCAATATCCAATAAATGGATGTATCACCATGACCATATACACCTTGCAGAATAAATCTATCGTATTAGCAGAAAAGTTACTAAAAGTTTCAATGTTAATGTAGTCCACCATATTGATTTATTAATTACCTGTTATGTGATCTGATAAACTGTAATTTTTATTGTCCAGCATATGTTGTGGTTATAGAGTTGTCACTGGAAGTGATGCAACTGGTGGTGACATGAATGGTCCTCTCTGCTCCCCTTCCCCCTGGGAAATGAGAAATGGGGATTGCACATAGGCAATAGCAACAAGCAAGCAAAAACTACAGAAAGTGTTATACTAGAGGGAACACACATCAATATAATAAAAACCAGTTTTATTCTTAAATATATTTTTGAAGTCTATTGTTTTTACAAGACATTCTAGAATGAACCCTGAATAAATGAACAAAGTATAAGATCATGCTTCCAGTAAAGTATAAATTTTGTCCTGAGAAATTATTATAGATACTTTCATAGTCATAATAAAAAATCACATGTAATTAAATATACAGGTTTCAGTTCACACCAATATGCTGCATTTTTTCTAAAATAATTTTGAAGTATAAACATTTATAAACAATGGTAATTTTGTGTGTTGTAATGATTATACTTAAAATATCCAAGTGTATGAAATAAGAGAAAATGAACCAATACTAATTTCTTCGTCATCAAAACATTAGCACAACTGTGTTTACTTCAAATTTATTCATTTTCTATATGATTATTTTGCTGAATGTGTGTATTTGCACCGAAATTCATTAAAGGGCATAAATTCAACTGGACCTAGTATTACAGGCAGCTGTGAGCTGCCTAGTGGTGCTTTGTATTGAAACTGAGTCTTCTGCAAGAATAACAAGTATTTTTAACCAATGAGCTTTTTTCCTACCCAATCTCCAATAGAAGAAAGATATTTGGTATCCTAGTGTTAAGATGAGCAACTTTGTATGAAGAAGTATAGAAAGCACATCAGCAACTAAATAGAGAAAGGAGGCATAGTTTTATTAGACCTGAAATCCTAATGACATTTGATCTTCATTTATCTTATTCATAGACCATTTCTTTCAGCAATAAATTATCAGTCCAGTCTTACCAAATTTGAAATCCATGGTATTTGAGTCTCCTTAAATTCCACCAGAGATCATTAAAACTGTGTACTCTAGAAAATTATGAACTGTGATTTTCACAGAATGATCTTATTTTGTAGTAGATGTTTTTACATTTAGTGAAAAAATGTTATTTATTTATTGCAATCAGATCTATTGTTTAAAATTCAGCCAGTTGTCACATTTATATTATTTGGATAATGAATATGCAACAACCCTCAGGATATTATGTTCCATAAGAAATGTAAGCTAGCATTCACTTGCATGAAAATTAATTGTTTAGTTTATAAATGTTAGTGACTCCTCATGTGATTTACCAAGGTCAATTGAATGCTATACAAGTGAGAGAAAGAAAGAAAATGGTAAATGTGAGAAAAACACAGTTTTTGTCCCATAAACTTTAAATTATTTCCTTTAAATGGAGCACCTTTGATTTTAAACTTTTCAGGATTTTGAGAGAAAGTATAACTAATATAACTAATGAGAGAAAGTATATGTTGGAGTAAAAGGAAAGATATATTTCTTTGAAATCTTCATGTCATGTTTCAATTAACAATTATTTGTTCTTCAATACAAACGAATCCTTTGAATATTATTTCCTCAAACGCTTTGTAAATTCAGACACAAGTTATTTATTTTAAACTCTTAATAAATGCCATCTTGAGACATTAATGAACATGGTATATAATTAAATACCAATCTTTAGACATGATTATGACTCTTAGAATAACTGCAGAAATCAAAAAAGTAACAAGGGAGCCCTTCCAGAGAGAAGCTGACAATGAGTGAACAATAGAGTGAATAGAAAGGTAAAAATTATCTGATGGGGGAAATGAAAAAAAAAGATATCTTAATTAAGGGAGGCATTGTTTGCAAGAGGCTTGACTCTAGAGGGGTTCCCAGGAGTCCACAGGGTTGTCCCCAGCTAGGGCCCTGGGCAGTGGAGGAGATGGTGCCTGAAGTGGCCTTATCCTATAGTCACACTGATGACTATCTTGAATATCACCATAGAAACTTTGTCAGGTGACAGATGGAGATAGAGATAGAGACCCACATCGGAGCACTGGACTGAGATCTCAAGGTCCATTTGAAAAGCAGAAGGAGGGAGAATATGAGCAAGGAAGTCAAGACCACAAAGTGTTGGTCCACCATCCAAGACAGCATGCCTGAGCTAGTGGGAGCTCACCAAATCCAGCTGGACTTGGACTGAATGAGCATGGGATCAAAGCAGACTCTCTGACTGTGGCTCACAATTGGGGCAGACTGAGAAGTCAATGATAATGAAACTAGAATTTGTCTCTACTGCATGTACTGGCTTTTTGGGATCCTATTCCATTTGGATGCATAACTTCCTAAGCCTGGATGGAGGGTGGAGGGCCTTGGACTTCCCACAGGGCAGTGTACCCTGCCTGCTCTTAGGACTGGAGGAAGAGGGGGGAGAAAGGTGAGTGGGGGAGCAGGAGGGAAGTGGGAGGAGGGGAGAAAGTGGAAATTTTGAATGGTATTATTTATAAAGTAATAAAAATATTATTAGAAAAAAATAAATAAAAAAATTGAGAGCTCTAATTAGGAATGGGATAAGAAAGTAAATACACAAGAAAGAGGTAATTAGGTAAAATAAAAGTAAGGATGTCTAAAAAGTCATATATAAACACACTATTAAAATCATGAAATATAGTTATAATATATGTAAGTTGGTGTATAAATATAGAGGCATAGTTTAAATAAGTTTTACCAGCTGAGGTGATAATGCACTACCAACAAACGAAAAATCATCTAACAAAAACTCCAATAACAGGCCTGAGAAATTCTCCTTTAAGCTGTTAGTGTGGGATGTTCAGTAGACCACTATAATATTACAGGCTTTTCCTATTACCCTTCATCCACAGAGGTAGAAGGCAAAGTTTTCTCATTGAAGACACTGTACCAGAACCAATCTAATTGACTTGTCCTTGAGGACTACAATTCATGGTACCAGCATCTGCCATCCAAGTTTTTTTCTTCATATTTTCATTTAAAAATTATTTTTCATTTTACATACCGACACCAGTTCCCACACTCCCCTTCTCTTGCACCACCACCTCCCTGCTTCTCATCTCCCATCCATTCCTTAGAGGGCTTAAGACCTTCCTCAGGGAGTCAACAAGGTCTGGCTTACCAACATAAAGGTAGAATCAAGACCCTCCCCCATAGTATCAAGACTGAGCAAGGTATCCCAACATAGGGAATGGGCTCAAAACAGCCTATTAATCCGGTTTCCCCTGCTATCCTCTGCAACAGATCAAGTCACATAACTGTCACCACATATAGAGGGTCTACCATGCAGGTCATCAGCTGTCACTCACTTGAGCTCCCTCTAGTTTGGTTTAGCTCTCTCTGTGGCTTTCCTCATCATACTCTTGACCCTCACTCTCTTCAAATGAACTCCAGTAGCTCAGACCAGTGCTTGTCTGTGGGTTACTTCATCTGCTTCCATAGGATTCTATGATGACAATTAGGTTAGTCACTGATCGGATAAAAGTTAAAGCCATTTCAGACACCCCCTCCACTATTGCTGGAAGTCTTAGCTAGTGTCAATCTTGTGGATTCCTGAGAATTTCTCTAACATTAGGTTTCTCCCTTCTTCATAATTACTACCTTTATTGAAATATCTCTTTCATTGCTCTCCCCCCTCATCCCTCTACCAAGTTTTCAATGGAGGGAAGCAAACAATCCTAATCTAGCTATGATGCTTATGAATCACAGCAAAGATACGCATTACATAATAACCTTGAGGATGCAATGGTAGCATGAATATTGTGGTGGAAACTAAAAGGTCTGCAATTTTACTTAAGATATGTTTAAGAAAAATGAAATCGGCCGGGCAGTGGTGGCGCACGCCTTTAATCCCAGCACTCGGGAGGCAGAGGCAGGTGGATCTCTGTGAGTTTGAGACCAGCCTGGTCTACAAGAGCTAGTTCCAGGACTGGCTCCAAAGCTGCAGAGGAACCCTGTCTTGAAAAACAAAAACAAAAAAAATATAAAAAAAGAAAAATGAAATCATGTCTGTTACTGGAAACTTGACCAACTACCAAGGACTAGTAAAGTCTTGGACCTCAGGGAAGAACCAACAACTGGAACATTTCTAAACCAGCATAATCCCTAACTATACTGTAAATATTTATCTTTACACTCACAGATAAGTGGAGTCCTCATTTTTCATCAAGGAAAATTCTCTGCATCAAATGAAGACCATAACAGAAAAACCATAACCAATCAAAATACAGAATAGTGGACCCATTCTCAATGGATACATATATAAGGACCAATGAACCTAAGAATCTTGAAACAAGGTGAAGATCCTGTGTGCTTTTGAGTCAGAAGATCAGAAGTCTGCAGTGAGGTTGTATTTTCTAAGAATGTCAGGAGCTATACCTATAAACTCTACAACTTGACTGAATAAACATTAATTGAACTAGGACAACACAAATAGGTATGATAATGTGAATGGGGTGTGAGAAAGCCCAAGAAGCTCTCTACCCGACACAAAGTGCTCCAGGAAACTTAGGAATACTGAGACCAGGAGAAGTAGTTTTCCAATTGTTTATCCAATATCAAAGAGTCAGCCTGAAGATACCCACATAAGTAACATTACAGAAATTGAACAGACTCTATTTATGTATTTATAAATAGACATGTATTTATGTATTTATAAATAGACCTATGAATACATTTATGTAATGATTAGTATAAAAAGAGGTCATGAATTTGAAAAACAGAAAGGAGGTATATATGGGAGGATTTTCAGAAAGGAACAAGAATGGAAGAAGGTATCTCAAAAATTAAAGAAATAATTAGATGAAGATTCTAAATTCAATATTAATTTGAATTACTTTATATAAAAAGTAATGATCACTTATCTTAATGCTCATGTTCTTTAACCTTGTATCCTTCCCTTAATCCCATGATTAGACTCAACTAGAAAAGGAAAGGATAGTCAAAGTGTATCCTGTGACAACTGGTATTTTGATTTTGACAATTCATTGAGCTGGATAATTCTTGATTTTTTCCAGGATGTTAAATCTTTCATTTCTTTCTGCATAACAATATATTGTGTGCATATTCTTAAGTTAAGCTTCCAAAAATGTGAATTTCTCTCTGAAAGATAAGAAAATGGGGGAAAATATTTACCTTGTCTTCTGGGAATCAACAATAAAATTTGAGCATATTATTTACTACTCTATCCATAAATTAAATACTTAATTCATAAACAAACTCTATTTATATTTTGCTGTGAAGTATACCAGCTTTTGTTGCAGGTCAATTCTATATTCTGTCAATTATATTTTAAATAAATGCTGACTGGCCAGTAGCCAGGCAGGATGTATAAGTGGGACAACCAGACAGGAAGTAGCAGCAGAGCAAGGAGAATAGGAGAATTCTGGGAAGCAGGAAGCTCCCTTGGCAGTCCTGCCCAGACCACGGAGGAAGCAGGATGTGGCTTTCCCTGCTGAAAAAGGTGGCTATGTGGCTAACATAGATAAGAATAATTGGATTATATGAGTTATAAGAGCTAATACGAAGGCTGAGCTAATGGGCCAATCAGTTGATAACCTAATGTAGACCCTCTGTGTGATTTTTCTCTGGGACTAAATGGCTGGGGGACCAGGCTAGACAGAAACCCCAATAAGCAGGCCCTCAAATTACAAGCTTTCATTATTCAACACAATAGTATCAAGTCCCCCCCAAAAAATACAGCTCAGAAAATGGCCAAAGTTAAATTACACAAACTATATTAATCTTAAATGCATTGATTATCAAAATATATTATAGCAAATTCCTGTAGTAATCTTCTCATTCAGAAGTGACTTATGATATGTCTATAAAACATGACCAATCAAGACATAAAGAGAATTACTTGATGAAAATCATGGTTTCTAGAAGTCGCATAAATAGGGCAGAGACCAGTGTTGCTTAAGTTTCATAGAAAAGAATTTCTTTCCATAGAGGATGGAATATTAATTCTGTGACTAGAAGATGGTCATTTCATATCCTCCCTATTTTCTGATAAATGACTTTCTAATTTGAAATGTCTAATAAAAATTAAAATCTGTATCCTCAAGTATTATCAAAAAAGACTATTATCAAAAGCACAATATTCACATAGAGATGTTATGGTGTTGATGATTAGTTTTAAATAACTATTAAAAACACCTACTGTGTCATAGCAGCTGCCCATAATTGTGTTTTAAACACACCCTCTATTATTTATTTAAATCTAATATGATATCATTGATTGAAGTTGTCGTCTTGCAAGTCCATGTTCATCAATTTCAGCACTCGGTTTTTGTAGTACTGGTTTGACATATAGTGACACTTACTGAAAGCAGATTCTGTACTGATCTTCTGCATATGCCAATGGGAAATATAACCTTCAAGTGCATTATCTGCCACCAAAGACCCAAGCCTAATATCTCAATTTTAATCCCTTCACAGTTGCACATAATTAACTCTATGAAATTGTTTAATTCTCACCAAATATTCATTGAAGACCAATTGGTCTAAATACATCCTACACTAGGATCACTTCTATCTAAATTGATTTATTCCTCGTTCCTGAGCTTCAAATTCTGTGTCTATTGGCTGAAATCAACCACATTTTTCTTCAGTTTTTAATTATATGCTTGTAGTCTTAATCTCTCCTAGTGTGACAATGAGATCATTCAGTGCAGGTATGAAATTCATCTTTCCCTATTCAGGCGATTTTGGGAAACTGTGAATTTCTTGAAAACTCTATTTCTAACTAATTCACATAGTAACAGAAGAGAGAATTTTTCCCAAATTATTATTATTTTATGAAGAATATTTCTTACATACTTCATCAGGATGTAACTCAAATCTAACTGTAGGAGGGTCCATCTTTATTTCTGTGCTTTGATTGGTTAAATAAAGAAGCTGCCTGGGCCATTTGATAGGGCAGAACCTAGATAGGCAGAGAAAAGAGAAGAGGACGCTGGGAAGAAGACTGGGTCAGAGCCAGTTGCCATGAGGCCTCCGCCACAGATGGATGTACGGTAGAACCATACGGTATGTCACCCACCTCGTGTTGACATACAGACTTTTATAATGGGTTAGTTTAGATGTGAGAGCTAACCAAGAAAAGGCTGGAGATAATGGGCCAGGCAGAGTTTAAATGAGTACAGTTCTCATGTGGTTATTTCTGGCATAAACAAGCAACCAGCAGCTGAGCGGGCCGGAAGCTGGGAGCCAGGCTCTGGGAATATAACCGACACCTCTCCCCTAATTACAACATCTAACCTTTTCCAGGTAATTTCTTGTTACAAATTTCAGGACAATGTAGCTTTCTCCCTAAGAACTGCTTCTATATATCTCAGAAAATATGAGTAGGAAAAGGTTGAAAGTAGATGACTATATATTTGTGAGTTTACTTATTTTAAATATGCCATGCCCCAAATAAATAAATACTTTTAACTTATTAACTTTAAATAATAAATATAAAAGGAATATCATTTTAAAATAAGTAAAATCAAAAATAATAAAATCAATTTGTGATTTGAGAAGCATATAAATTTTGAAATTATTTGAAATGTAAAACTCTCTTACAATCTATGTATCTATGGTTAATTATCAAATAAAATCTTTTAATATACTCAAATACACAGTGTCTTATTATTTATTGAGCAATAAAAGAATATCTTTGTAAATATTTCCTCACTAAATATACACATTCATTATTTCATGTTATCTGGAGAGCAAAGGGTTGTCTAGATTATTAGACAGTCAGCACTAATTGCTTTTTGGAAAACAAAACAAAACAAAACCCAATCTACTAAACAATAATAAAATGTAGCCACCTCAATTAAGTTGAAAACCTTAAGAAGCAGCATAGTTAGTCATAATTGTACCAAGATTTTGCTTTTTCTTCTCAAGACCATTTCATTAGTTAGAAATAAATGTTTTTAAAAGTTATATCTTGATTTAGGAAGTAAGGGATTTAAATAAATTATCCACTTCCCATATCCATTGAAATTCAAATAAATTTTACTACAATACACTGATGGACTGCTAGACTGAGTCTTTAGGAATGCGAACAACATATGTATATAAAATTGACATGCTGCATAAATATTTTACTGAACATTTCAGCCTTATAAAGACTATAAACAAATTGGGAATTCATTCATTAACTCTGTCATTTATAAAAGTAAGATTATAATTAATATGCATAAGGTGGTATTTTTAAATCTGAAGAAAGTCATTTCCATGACATTTGTCAATGAATTCCAAACTTTCAGAAGTAAATTAAAATTTTATGTTAGGATTTGTATATAATTGAACATCTGTAGGGATTATATGTCACTTTGATAAACAGTAAATTTAATAATTTCTACAATGTCTTTTTTATAAAATAAATTTTGCTTATGTATAACAATAGCTGAGCGATTATCTGTTTGCATATCATGTTCCTTTTCTAGTTTCAAGTTTTAGTTCAATCACTATACACCAATGTTCCAGAAAAGCATGAAAGAACTTGATCATCCACTACTAAGATAAGGACTATGAAAACTCATAGCAGTGCTTTGAAGCATACTAACAGTGAATATAGGTAACAATGTCAACATCTCACATTCATTCTATATTTTTCAAACTAAAAATTCAGTCTATACAGAGACAGTGTGCATAGCTTTCTTTTTGAAAAGGATAATGCTGCTATATTAGCACACTAATGCTTTGAACTGAGAAAAATATTTTTCCACAATTTACATATTGTCTCCTGGCATATTGCCAGATAAGAATGTTTATACTTGAAATTAGAATCATTCCTTTAACATACTTAGTTTTTCATCACTTAATTTCAGTTGAAATTTAATTGAAATTTCTAGAAATATTGATTATAGAGTCTACATAGATCTAAAAATTGGTAGGCAGATTGGCAGGATTGTGTGCTCGATCTATTGGGAGCTCATCA
>JAQHUG010000316.1:1147368-1170952 GCA_028555095.1 Dicrostonyx torquatus
AGGGGGAGGGCGGAGGGTAGTGGGGGAGTAGGAGGGCCTGGAACAAGGGGAGTAAATGTAAATTTTTCTTTTAACAATAAAGAAAATAATTTTTAAACTTAGAAAAATGTATAAATGTGTATTATTCATAGTCTTTATAATCACCATAGTATAAAGTGTGTGATACTACCTTCAAATAATCTTTGAAGAACTTTCAACAGATTTTCAGAGATGTCCCATGCTTTTTGATTTTGAGAGGAATCATAATGTTTTAAATTAATTAGTTAATGAACTTCTGATCATTTTGACTGTTCAGGGCGGAGTCCACTAAACTATGAATAATTAACTAAAACTGTTTAGGAAACTCAGGTCTTTAACTAAAATGGCAAGGTTAGATGATGAGATATCTAGTCTATCTATTAAATATATCCTATATCAAACATTAAATTTTATGTAATTTCTCTGGTGATTATTATAGTTTGATTTATATAAGTGACTGTCACATATTTAACTACTTTTTCAGCTATATCGTAGGATAAGAGGGATTTTGTAATGATTTCTTCATGTATGTATCAATCACTAAGCACAATTTATAAATTGAATATATGTCGATGAATGAAAAGGGCAGGTGTATGGTTATCATTTTTTGTTTCTCTAGTTCTTCCATATATATGATCTAATAAACCTAACTTATGAGTCATATTTTTATATTTTTTGGATGTAATACAGATGGCTCCTGGGGCTATTAAATTTGTTCTGCATTTCTCCTATACTTCTGATAAGGAATATTCAGTGAAAATTGCTTTGGACCTGAATGATTTATATTATTTTGGGGTTTGTACAATTTGTATATGAAAATTTACCTTCTATAAGGCATTTGCATACAATGAATTACTTGTACAAATGCACAAGATCCTTGATAATTCTATTCCAAAGAAAAAGAAAACTCAATGTTATTATAACAATAATTATCTTGTGGTTAGAGCAATGGCTGCCATTGGGATACATAAATAGAAATAGATATTCAAGTACACCCACTATATGTAGGCAAACATTGTGTTTCTGATGATAATGTGCACACACAAAATTCATGACCATAGAACTCTTGGCATAAGGAAGAAGTTGCAAAGGTGTTCTTTAAGAGAACAATAATAGTCACTAAACTTGCATCCTAGCAGATATTGGGTAATTATTTAATAAAGTTCCATTTCCAAAAGGGAAATGCTAAATGGGTACGAAACACATGATTAATTGCAGAGGTGTGAGTCTTTCCCATTTGGAATAGGCATTTTCTTCTCTGTGTCTGTTTTCTTTTAAAAGATGAGTTCTTCCAAACATTAACCAGAGGTCAGTATTTTTTCTTTGCTTTCATATAAACTAGAGGAGAAAGCTGGGCTGTGATGGATTTAGGATGCAAAACCAGGTGGATCTCTGTGAGTTCAAGGCCAGTCTGGTCTACAGAGCAAGTTCCAGAACAGTCTCCAAAGCTACAAATAAGCCCTGTCTCAAAAAATGTTGAAGGAGAAACTGAATAACAGTAGAAGCAAGCATAAATTGTCTTTCTTCTCCCAAGTAATATTTGACATAAAGAACATAGTACTTAGAAACACATTTTTAGAGTAGTTTACTAACAAAAATGAAAATCTGTTTTTTGACAAATTCACAAAGGTGTCACCCTATCATGTTTTATTTTGAGATTTCCCTTATGAATGTTATTTAGACAAGGGGGTAATGAATCACTCCATTGCTCTCATTTTGAATGTGGGTAATCTATATAGCAAGGGTCAGCATCTTGTTTTCCTGTAAATTGCCAGACATTAAATAATTTATGTTTATTGAAGTATATGGTTTCTATTTAAACCACTCAACTCTGACACTAAATAGGTGATTGACAATTAAAATACAGTGATTATGGCTTTATTCAAATAAATATGAATGATCACTCAATTTTACATTTAATATATTTTTCTTATAACACTAATAAGTTAAACATCTTTTGACTTTTCAAAATAAAATAATTCATACATCACACATATACACATATACACACCACTCAAGGACAACACACAGTAATTCGATATTGCCATAAAAAGGACCTGTGAAATATTGAAAGGCCTGTAAGGCTAAATAACTGAAGGTGTGGTGTTTTTCCAGAATTGGGGCCTATTGGAGAGGTTTCATGTCATTGAAGACATATATTTTAAGGGGAATAAGTACAAAGCACTGTCTTGTTTATTACAATTTCACATTCTCATCACAAAATGGGCAGTTTTTTTTCTTTTCTTTCTTTTTTTTTTACTTTACATTCAGGCCAAAATACACTGCCTTGCCATGTGATTAAAAACAATCATGAGCCAACATAAACATGTCCAGTTTATAAACTCATTTGCTGGGGTATTTCTTTAAAAAAATAAAAAGTAGATGAGCACAGGTACTAACAATGAAAGCACTACATTACATAAAAAAATTCTCACAAATTTCTGAAGACAGTAATATTGGAACAAATACTTTTCAATTATAGATCACTGTGCAATTTAGTAACTCAAAGTTTCACATCATTTTTTGAGTATTTGATATGAAATGGGTCTCTAATAATCACTGTGAAGGCAACAGTATTTTGCTCTATATGTCATGATAAATTTACTTTAAAATATTAAAATTAGCCAGGCAGTGGTGGTGCACGACTTTAATCCCAGCACTCGGGAGGCAGAGGTGGGTAGGTCTACAAGAGCTAGTACCAGGACAGGTTCCAAACCTACAGAGAAACCTTGTGTCAAAAAACCTAAGAAAAAGTATAATTATATTTGTGCTATTTTACACAAGTTAATATAAATTATAATTTGAGTTTTTTCCAATTACTAAAACTTATTTATTTATTGTTATAACTATCTCCTAAAAATGTTTATAATTAAAAATAAATATAGGTCTATATATTTTAATGGCAGATATTTATCTAAACCTTATTTGAAAACCAATATTTGGTGTCACTTGTGGCTGAAAATCAACTAAAACATAATGGCTCAAGGATTCATTTTCTAATCATTTCTATAAGAAACTATTCACTTCCCCAGATTTGACAATTGACAATAGGAATGAGCCAAAGTAGCTAGCAATTACATAACAAAAAAGTTTAGATGCTTGAGTATAACATTTTTTTGTGTTTTTTTGTTTGTTTTTGGTTGTCAGTACTCATACATTTCACAAAGATGATAAGAAGTAAATACCTATATTGCAACTGTCATCATTGAAGAGCAGCAATATAATACTTCACTGACTCTAAAAGATTCTCTTCAATGATATTATGGAGGTCTACCAGTTTTAACTTTGTAAACTCATGAGTAATTTTATAAATAAAAGCATGTGTTAATTTAAGAATTCATAAGTATTTCTATTTATCTCAGTGCAAATATTGGTTAAAATAATTATACTTTAGAAAATGAATTATTTAAAGGTGACTTTTGCCTCTTTACTCAGAGATTGAAAAATATATTCTACATTTTCTAGGGAAAACTTTCTTATAGAAGCCAATTACAAAGAGAATATGTTTCCTAAAGCAGCAAAAGCATGGAGAACACTTTTACATGTGAGATAACTTCTCTTTGCCAGTTCAAGGAAGTATCATGTATTCACAGCTGGAAATTCTCTAGTATGTCATTTTCTACATTAAAACCAGTTGCCATTTTACAATCTCCTAAAGACAAATCATTCAGCTGCACATCAAAATATTTTTACAATGAACAAAAATAACAGTCTTTATGAACACACAGCTGTTCTATATATTCACTAACTCTTAACTATTTTTATATAACACAAAGCAGCAGGTTGTTTCAAAAGATTATGAGGAAGCAAAGACGTGCTAGTTTTACCTACTAGGTTATTGCAATGACCACATATATCACCCTAATTTTAAGATATTAGATATTTCACTAAGAAGACTTTAACATGTAGTACAATTATGGTGCAGGGGATGTAAGACTGAGATATCTGGTTCTAACAATGACAAGAGTTAAAGTTACCGTTTACATACATGCTAATGTTCAAATTGCATTCCACTAAATAAATTTTACAGTCCCTTCTAATATTGGCTCTAAAAGTTAAGTAGCATTTCCCTTGTATTTTTATCAATGAATCCTTGTATATTTTTTACCAATCTACCTATTATTTCATCTGTTCATCTATCTGTCTATTAAGTCTTAGTTTCTTTTGGTGGTGTTGTAATAACATACCATGGTAAAAGCAGCAAATGAAGGGCAGTGGGGTATATTGTTTCCCAAATTTCCAGAGTAATAGAGTCCATTATGATGGAGAAGGCATAGATTTATATAGGGAAGGCATGGCAGCAGGAAAAGAAGGTAGACAGGTCATAATGGATTCATATTCATGAAGAAGAGAGTAAACAAAGGAGTTGGGTCAATAATTCCCTTCTTCCAGTAAATCACCAATTCTTAAAAGTTTCATCACCTTCACAAACATCATCCTTTTATAAGGACCAAATATTCAAACCCATGTGGCTATTAAGAATGTTTCATACCCAAATTATATTACTTACTAATTTATTACTCCCTCACATACTTAAAAAACCCAAAAGTGAACAATGATAATCAAAACTACAAAAAGGTATTGGTTTTCCTTTAATATGTTATATAGTACCAAATATTTATCTTAAAAACAAGAAAAATCTGCATGTAAACAATTATGCAATCAAATATTTTGGGTGAAAACAATAAGAAACCCTCTGGTATGTATGGGAAAAATATATGGATCATGAATTAACATGGTAATATAAAACTGATAGTCTAAAATAATACCTACATAATCATTGTTTTGATGAATTTATAATAATTCTAGGATCACAAACCATTAAATGACTATATGTATAGGCACAGAATAAGTAAGAAGAAATGATTTCAGAAACACCCTATAGAGTTGATTGATATACCTAAATTTCTTTCAGTGTTCAAGATTTGAATGCCCATTTTCTTTTAAAAAGTAATGCAAATTATATGTCATTTATTGCAAATTATAATGATAATTTACATAATAATTTTTTATGCTTAATTTCATGTTTATTGTATTAAAAGTCAACATTTTCACCACTGATTATTTTACTTTTCTTTTTTTTAATTTTTTTAATTTTTTTTGTTTTTATTCTCCACTGATTTCATTCCATTTATTTATTTATCTAAATGTGTGTGTCTATATGTGCACATGACGTGCCTGTAGAGTTCAGAGGGCATCACAGGGACTGAGGTCTCTCCTCCCACCATACAAGTTCTGGAAATTGAACTTTTGTTGTAACATGAGGGCTTGCTAGTTGGGATTACTGTCCCGCCCTGTACCTCACAGCCAGCAAGCCCCAAAGAAAATCACACAGAGAGTCTACATTAGGTTATACACTGATTGGCCCATTAGCTCAGTCTTCCTACCAGCTCCCATAACTTATATTAACCCATTGTCAGCCACATAGCCAGTACCTTTTCTCAGCTGGGCTGCTACATGTTGCCTCCTTGGAGATCTGATGATTATTTTATATAAAATTTCAAAGGTGTTGTTATATTTAAAATACTTAACTACTTGGGGATTTATATTCATTGTGGGATTTTCCTTGTAACTTTTCTTAAATATAATAAAGGATGGCAACAGATTCTGACTTTTAATGTATTCTCAATATTTTGCAGGAAAATGGCAGAGCCACTAATGATAAAGGCTAACAAGAGTAAAAATTCTCATTTAAAATAAAAATTGTTTAATTTTAACTATACAACAAAGAAGACAATATCAAGGACACAATTATTTTTAAATTAGTTTTATATGCAGCTTACCAAATACTTAAATAAGAATAAGCTCTTTTTTCAATAAGGAATTACTAATATAACGCATATAATGACTTTTATGCAAGATATAATCATCTACATTTTATAAGAATGTATATTTAGTTAATGTATATAAATCAGAACTTTTAATGTCAGTAATCAAAAATAAGAACTATTATGCCAAGTACATAATTACAAACAAAAAATATTCATGTTGTTCTTATGATATTGTTAATTTCTACTCTGCTATATGGAAGAAAACACACCTTTTTTATTATTCTCAGGTTTCATTAACCCCTGCCTTACACAATAACATTTTCTTCTTTTTTAGTATATCTGAAATTTAGAATAAAATACATTTATTACTTTATTTCAAAGACAAAGATATGTCCTTAATAATTTTTCAGCTGAACTGGAAAATATTGTATACAATTATAGCAAACAGCCATGATGTTTTAGTAATTTCATTAGTCTAACCTGGAATCTAAGAAAAAAGTACAATGTTGGATCAAAATTATCTCAGGGCCTTGAAGCTTGTAGGACAGTAAAAAAGCCTGGCTCAAATTTAAAGGATAATCTCAAAGCTACCAAGTGAGGATGAGAGAGCAAAACTTAGGTAGACATCCCTCCAGCCAGAAGGAGGGCTTGGCTGTCTTTCATTGGCTGGAAGTAACCCTGCATCACATCAGCTTTTATGATGTCGCTTAACCTATATAAGCTGACACTCACAGTAATAAACAATAGGGAGTAAATTAAATTTACTCCCTATTGCGTTTGATTTTCCTGCATAGTGGGGCTGCAGAATGGTTGGATAGCACACTCACCTTTCCCTGGGGAATAAGGTAAGGAGGCTTGGCAACTGGTGTCCAAACAAGACACAACTGATCCCAGTGCTAAGTGGTCAGTCAAGGTGTGTAAGATCCCACGATGGGTAATGCTACTTCACACAAAAATGGCCTAGTGCTGAAGACACTGAGATGTATGCTACTCTCCCTAGGCCTGAAATTGTCAGATGACAATGAGATTCAGGCATGGGAGGATACCCCTTGGGTACCCAACAGGAATCATTTCTCATTGGATACATGGAACCTGGTAGAGGCTCTGGCCAGAGAAAGGGAAAACCACTCTGATAAACACCCCACCATTAGGATTCTATCCAACTATTATGGTCCTTAAGGCATGTTTTTACCCTGCTGTTCTGCCTACACCAATGTTGGGTAAGGAAAAATCCAGAGACTGGGAGAGGTTTAAAGGGTCTGAAAATAATCAACTGGCTAGAAGAGCAGGGCTAAAGAAGACAGGTGAGGTACAGGAAAAGGCCAAAGATCAGGGGAGGTCTGAATTAACCAAAAGTAACCAATTAACCAAAAGAATTAGAGAAAAGGAGACAGATGAGGAAGAAGGTCAAAAATGGCCACAATTTACTGAAGAGCAGTCTCAGATGGAAGGAATATGGCAGGCAGATGCAAAGACAAAAGGAAAGTAAATATTGTCTGTGAGGACTGGAACAAGTTAGAGGATGGACACACTGAATCACCTATAGCTGGAATCATGCAAAAAACAGGGCAGCCATTTCTGGACTTTATTTTCCATGTGCAGACAAGACTTGAGAGGAAACTGACCTCCTTCTGGGCTTAGAGTTAAATTTACTAAGCTGCTAGTCTTGGAAGGTATTATGCAAGATACTAGAATGGCTTATGCTGGCCTTAGGTAAGAGTCTGTTAGTCAATGGTTTGTGGCATCACAGAATGTCTGGATCCAGTCACATACCAACCAGACTCTTGTGGTGGCCCTTCAGTCCCATCCCCAAAGTCCAGCCTCTTCTATTACTCAAGCCCTGGTTGCTGGACAGCAAAAGCAAACACCTTGGAAATGTTTCTTACGTGGTCAAATTGGGCATTTATGAGGGATTGCCCACAAAAGGGCAATAAGACACAGGTGCAGAAGTAACTGCCTCCATCTCCCTGCCTTTGGTGCCACAAGGGATACCACTGGGGCTCAGAATGCTTCTATAAATTTGATATTAATGGGAAAACCATTGTAAATCAACCTTTAAACTAGATGAGGGCACCCTCCATCCCCTAAGCCAAAGAAAGGAAAGATGCACCTTAAGTTAACTAGACCATTCCAGTGGTAGAGGGTTTCCAATCCAATATGACTATAATCTTTGGGTTCAAAGATTTCTATGCCTGATAGATACAGGAGTTAACAGGATGGTCCTCAAAAATGAAATGGTCCTGACAAACTGGGATCTCATAACTGGGCTGCCTATCACTGGGAGTTGGGGGAAAGTCTATGTCCCATGAAATGACATAGGAAATTGGGTAGGGACAGACAGAGACAAAGGAAATTCAGGCCTCAGATTCTACCGTGGTTTTCTGCAAACCTCCAGGGATAAGATTTATTTGGACAAATGGATGCTGTTATTACCACTGACTATCTAGCCTTTTATGACAAAGCTGAGCAAGGTGTCAGCAGGCAGACCCCTGACACCTGGATTCACTCCTAAAAGTAGACACCACTGCTCCCAGAGTACCCCTCCTGGTAAGCCAGTATGGGTGGAGCAGTGGCCATTACCTGAACTTAAATTTAAGATGTTCAAGGAAATCATCAAAAATCTTCTTAAAGAAGGACAGATGAGACCCTTGAACAGCACTGTGTGATAATAAGCCTAATGGGACCTGGAGACTGTTACAGGACTTAAGAGCAATCAATGCCCATATGGGGCTAGTAGCGTCCCCTTTAAGGGGCTTACTTTGGGACCCAGTAACCACCTCCCAGTTTCAACTCGCTGTAAATGATCTAAATGACTGATTCTGCTAAATTCCTCTTCATGAGGAAGACTGCAAAAAATTTACCTTTTCCATTCCTAGAGTTAACACCTCTTGACCTGATGAGAGATATGAATGGACTATTCCCCCAGAGGTGATGGCTAATAGTCCAACCTTTTGCTAACAATAATTGTATTGTACCTTCTTTTCATATTTTGACAAAGATAATAACCTTTTATATATTTATATTGATGATGTAAACATTGGACATTTGGGGGAATCAGAGCTTGTTCCCTGGGTAAACATTATTGTTAATATCTTCCAACATTGTGGTGTTAAAATATCCCTGAACAAAATGCAAAAGTTACTCCCTTTCATATATCAGAATCTCAATTAACACTCACTCAAGCCAAAGTGAATGGACACCAATTAATCCTGCCTGAGCCTCTTATTTTATCAGGGTTACAAAAGATACTGGGAGAAATGAGCTGGGTAGGCCCTGGTTGCCTGTACGGGCTGAGATGTGTTATATGCTATCCTAAAAGGGGGGTAACCTTATGGTATCATTTTTTTTGCCCCCTGAGGGCTGTCAAGCACTCACTGAATTCATCAATGTGCTCTATCAGGCTTCTTTGGTGAGATATAATTCTTGCATTCCAATCCAAGGCTGGATTTTATTAGGGAAAAAGAGCGTTCTGGATGCCATTGTTGAGCAGTCACAACCACCATAATGGGTACATACCACTGTGGGGGAGGCTCTCCCAGAGTGTACTCTCTAGTCAATCAAATAGCTGATATGTTCATAAAAATCAGGGGCACATCCCTCTGACATTATGGAAAAGATACCTCTAAATTAATAATTTCATTCAAAATTAAGGATTTACAATGGGTGGCCAGAAATTGTTCTTGATTAAGCCTCACCAATGGAGAGATTTCTGGGGACCTTAGACACCCACTTTGTGGTGTCACAGTTAGTGAATTTATATCAAGAACTACACTGGAGAGTCCCTTTAGTCTTTTCTTCTAAGGCCCCTACCCAAGCATTCACTGTTTGCACAGATGGTGGGAAGAACGGAGCTGTCTTTGTAGTTTACTCTGCAAGACAAAAACTACAAAAATTTTCCCTCGTGGGATCTACTCAATGTAAGGAAATGATGGCCATATATATTGCCCTACAAGAAGTCCCAGAGCCCTGTAACCTCTATTCCGACAGTTATTATGTGGTGAACCTACTGCCACACTTACCCTATGCCTATATCAGATTGGATGCTAATACTATTTCTGCCTTGATGATACAACTCAGATTGCTCTTAGAAGGTAGAAAAAGGCCCATGTATATTCATCATCTGAGAAGACACCAAAACCTTTCTAGCCACATTTCCCAAGGGAATGCTGCTGTGGATGCTTCAGTGGCCTGTCTCATAGAGGTCTCAACTCTGCCCATACAAAATGTTACCCAAATGTATGAGTTTACTCATGTCAACTGGAAAGGACTCAAATACATATACCCCCAGATCCCCATAATAGAATTAAAGAGAATTGTTCAAACATGTAAGACTTGCAAACAGTTTTTCTGCATCTACCCCTTTACAAGGGCCAGGGGTGAAGCCAAGAGGGTTAGGACCCAATATCATCTGGCAAACAGATGTAACACGTTACCCTACATTTTGCAAATTAAAATATATTTTTGTGACAATAGACACATACTCTAAGGCATGCTGGGATACTCCCCACTCAGGGGAAAAGGTAACCCATACAAAAAGCAACTTTTTACAATGTTTTCCTATGTTGGGACTACCACAACAGATCAAGAACAACAATACTCCCTGTTTTATAAGGAAACCATTAAATGGTGTGGGATGTCCTTCTTTCTATGTGTTGCTTTAATTGGTTAATAAATTTAAAAAAAACTGGAATGGCCAAAGCAAGATAGAAGAAAGGCAGAGTCAGAGAGAAGTCATATATCTGCTCTGATTAAGTTAGTGTGTTTGTGCATTCATTTGAAAATATAATGTATAATTATGAAATATATGTTAATAGAGGGTCATCTATAATAGTCAATATTCTAATTATGTTATTTAGGTTTTCTAGATATATAGAGATATATTTTAGTTAGATAATCTTCAAGACTTTCAAAGACCTTTAGAATATGATCTGTAAATTTTTTTTTTATTATTACAAGAAAAATTTACATTTACTCCCCTTGTTCCCGGCCTTCCCTCTCCCCACCTACCCCACCGCCCTCCCCCTGCTTCCTTAAATAACTTAGGATTTTCATGACAATGAGACATGTCTGCTCTTGGCAGCACCAATAACTTTAAGAAGAAGATGGACATTGAAGAGGCTCCTTTTGAAGTTGGTTAGCAACTTGGGCAAGAAACTGAGCTTTCCTGGACTGCTTGATGAAGTGGACATGCACGTCCCACAGAGAAATGACTGCTGAACTTGTCTAAAAGTGAGACAATCCTTTGGGGTTAATGCTTCATGAAAGAGTCTGTGAAACATTCTGCAGAACACCAAAAAAAGTGACTGATAAACTGCCAATATAGGCAGAACTGTCTTTGAAATTTCTTGTTTCATGGAAAAGTCTACTGGATACTATGGGCCTGTAGGCTGAAGATGAATGCTCCAGCAATACAAAAGATCTTTGAGTGATTGTCTAGGCAGTGAGATATTTCTGACAATTCTAAAATTTTAGAAGTTTCTTACAATGCATTTCCTGTTTACTTAGGTAATATTATATCCTTCTGGAGTCTTTGATGGAGTTGAAGAATTTATAGTTACAGTTATAGTTTCCATTACTTATGATAAAAGATAAAGTATATATAAATATTATAAATGTAATTCTTGCTTCATAACTGTTTTTTTGTATGTAATTTTACTATGTTAAAATTAAAGCCTCCCTTTTTGTTTAAACAGAAAAGTGGAAATGGTGTAGGAAGTTCTTCTGTCTATGTGTTGCTTTTATTGGTTAATGAATAAAGATTGCTATAGCATTCATCTTGGCCTATAGCAAGATAGAAGGAAGGCAGGGTCAGAGAGAAGCCATGGAGCAACTGCCAGAGTCAGACATGTCAAAACTTTGCCAGTAAACCACTGCCATGTGGTGATACACAAACTAATGGAGATGGGTTAAATTAATATGTAAGAGTTAGCCAATAAGAAGCTAGAGCTAATGGGCCAAGCAGTGATTAATTAATTCAGTTTCTATTAGAATATTTTGGGACTGAAAAGCCAGGAACCAACAAGCAGCCCCCTCCTATAATTGCCCACTCAGGGGAAAAGGTAACCTATGCCAAAAGCCACTTCTTATAATGGTTTGCTATGTTGGGACTAACATAAAAGGTCAAGACTGGCATCAGCCCCTGTTTTCTCAGTAAAACATTTAAAGAATTCTTCCAGAGGTGGAATACATCCCATACCACCAGGATCCCATACAACCCTCAAGTCCAATCAATTGTTGATAGACATCACCAATATCTCACAGATCTCCTTATAAGACAAAAATACAAAAGATTGTAAAAGGTATTATTAACCATTAATATTTTAAATTTTCAAAAATCAGTTGAATAAAATATATTCTAGAAATATCGGGGATGCCTACCAATGAGGCCCTGCCTAATGGTTAGGTGGAAGGATCCTCTTACTAACCAATGGAGGAGCCCAAATCCCTTGTTGATGCAAGGCTAAGGATATGGATGTGTCTTACCAAACTGAGAGGAAATGTCTATATGGCTACCTGCTCATAACTTAAAATTTCTCCCCTGCCATCAGGACAATGGGGAAGATAAAGATGACCAATAAAGAAAGAAAGAGGTTATGGTGGACAATATTTAAATTCAAACACAAGGAAAGAAAAATCACCAGTGACCAAAGGAGACTGACCCTTGAGGAAAGTATTGCTTGTTTATCTATTATAGGTGCACCTCCAGTGGTAATCATGTTAACTCTTCTCACAGGGATCAAGGTACAGCCAACAAGCCCCCACCAACCATAGAAGGTGATGTGGATCTTGTCAAGTGTTGGCACTAGAGGGATCCTAAACCAGACTTTTCAGATTGCAATACCTTGGACGTTGATGGCCTGACCTGATGTTTGACTTCTGTGATTTGGCATGTGGGAGCTGGAATGTGGGAGACTGGATTCCAGGGATCAAAGGAAGAACTGAACGAAGAGGCTCTCAGGGGTGCAACCTACCCCAGGCATCTTACCCTAATGAGCCTGGGTGTATTCACATGTCCTTAGGAGACAGGCTTTCCTGCAGAAACCCTTTTATGTATGCCCAGGATGCAACCAGACTGCCTCCACTATTAGAAACTGCAGGCAGTGGAGCTCCTGATTACTATTGTTCTTCCTGGGGATATGAGCATACTGGGACTGGACATTGGATAAAACAACATGGAGATATAACGATCTCCAGTGTCTCCCAGGTACCCCTATCACAGAAACCCCTATATGGAAGATGCACTCAATTTACACATAACCCTCTTATATTAAGGTTTACAGATCAGAGGAAGAAAAGGGACCTATCCCAGTTATCTGGAAAGATGTGGGCATTAAGGCTATGCTCATTCTTTTAATGGAGATACTTCCTGAGGACCTTCCCTGGATGCTGGGGCCTGCTTCCAAGCTAATTCCATGGGGGACACAACTACATATACCTCAATCCCCCCATTAACTACTCCTAAGGTATCTTTCACCAAGTTGCCTAGATGTGTAGGGGCATTAGAAACCTCACCTAATTTGATGGAGACAATTAAGATAGCCTTTATGCCTTTATGGCTTTAAACCTTATCCACCCTGAAGCCACTGAGGTCTGTTGGCTCTGCTTACAGCCACTACCCCCATACTTTGAAGTCTTTGGAGTAAGTGGCTATCATGAAATACTAGATAAAGCTGACATTTGTAGATGGAAAAAAATTCTGAAATGGGAGAGATGTCGGGATTGACTATCCCCCTTTCGCAGATGTCGAATGCAAATTGCATCTTGTACACTTGACACCCTCAACTTACACTAAGTTTTGACGTGGTTAATGGGTCTATAGATTCATTGAGGGTGCCCAAAGATAATGGGTATTTTTGGATCTGCCAAGAGCCGGGAGTTACTCCCTGTCTCTCTGACCCACTGATAATTTAGCATAGTAATACTTACCTGCTTGTATTAATTTTCCCTCGTGTTCTTTACCACATGCAAGTAGAATTCCTTTCCTGAAGGCATTAGAAATAGCCCCAAACGACCCTGGATGTCACCACATTTATGGAATGGTCTGGACTGCCCTGGGCACATTATCCCTGGTGATTTTACAAGAAGAAATGGAAATAATTTGCTTACAATTGGCAGCAACTTTAGAAAAGACAGAGACTCTATTACATCATTTACAAAAGTCTTTGGATTCCTTATCAAGGGTAACCTTACAAAATAGGAGCGGCTTGGACTTGTTGTTTATGGAATAGGGAGGAATTTGCAGGGCACTTGGGGAAGAATATTGCTTCTATGCAGACCATTCCAGGATAGTTACAAGCACACTAAAAGAGTTAAGGAAAGATATTCTTTAAAGTCAAGGATCTCCTATGAGACCTGGTTAAATTGGTCCCCATGACTTTGCATACTTATCTCTTCCCTCATTGGTCCGATAGCTATTTTTTTATTGATCTGTCTTTTTGGACTATGTGTTCTCCAAAGGCTGAATGTTGTAAATGGGGGAGAGGTGTGTGTTGTATGTTCCCAGCACCTGGCTCCCAGCCCCCAGCCGCTGGCCCGCTCAGCCGCCGGTTGCTTGTTTATGCCCGAAATAACCACATGAGAACTGTATTCATTTAAACTCTGCCTGGCCCATTATATCCTAGCTCTCACATTTAAACTAACCCATTATAAAAGTCTGTATGTCACCACTAGGTGGGTGACTTACCAGAAAGGTCTAACCTGCATTCATCTGCGATGGGAGCCTCATGGCGACTGGCTCACTTCCTTTCTTCCCCTCAGAACTTCTGTTCTGTCTACTCCACCCACCTAAGGGCTGACCTATCTTACAAGCCAGGCAGAGTCTTTAACCAATCAAAGCACAGAAATAAAGACGGACCCTCCTACAGCTGAAACATTCACTCCAAAACCAGATAAAACAGGTACATCTCATGCCCCTTTGAGTACATTATGATAGGCTTGACACATCTTACCCCACAGATGAACTCTCAAATTGAGGGTGTCCAGGCAGAAGCTCTGGATAGGAGTGGCAATGACCTGTACCCTCTTCCTGGTGGGCTATTCTGGCCTGGTGACCGTAGTAGGG
Source organism: Dicrostonyx torquatus (assembly GCA_028555095.1). Classification (NCBI taxonomy): domain Eukaryota; kingdom Metazoa; phylum Chordata; class Mammalia; order Rodentia; family Cricetidae; genus Dicrostonyx; species Dicrostonyx torquatus. The sequence continues at coordinate 1,162,219 of JAQHUG010000316.1, forward strand.
GGTGGGATATAAAACAAGAAGGGGGAGATGTTGGGCCAAAATTATCTCAAGGCCTGTAACTTGAGGCCTGCAGGACAGAGAAAAGCCTTGCTTGAGTTTGAAAAATAGTCTCAAAGCTACTGAGTGAGAATGAGACAACAAAATCTAGGTAGACACCCCTCCAGCCAGAGGGAAGGCTTGGCTGTCTCTCATTGAGTGCAGGTAACACTGCATCACATCAGCTCGTATGATGTTGCTTAACCTATATAAGCTGATGCACAGAGTAATAAAATGAGTTCCTGCTTTGTCTTGACTCCCTATCGCATCTGATTGCCCTGTGTCGTGGGACTGTAGAACAGGCGGATAGCGCACTCACCTTTGGGGAATAAGGCTAAGGAGGCCTGGGAAAACAATAGTTACTTTGAAAAGAATTAAAATCACAACCATTTCTAATTGTACATATTGGAATGAACTTACATTTTCTAGCATAGAGTTCATTGAAATTTGTCAGTTATACAAAAACAAATTTATCTATTGAACTTTCACATGGCTAATCTTATTATTTGTATGAGGTTAATCTGTTAGGGTTTTGGAGGAGTGGTTCAAACTAGCTGTTTTTCTTAATGCCAAACCACCAGAAGTAGCTCATGGGCTACACAACTTTTTTCAAATACTGTTATATAAAGATGGCATGTTAATGTCTCTTCATGGCCAAATACATGTTAATTTGACTGCTATAAAAATCAAAGCCACTCATAGGCAATAAAATATAGTAAATATATTATGGAATGGATATAAATTTTTTTAAAAAACTAGAAAATAAGATTATATTTAAGGATATTAAGTATAATAAAATGTATCATAATATATTAAATAATGTTTCCTTTCATTTTATAATGTAATATCTCACTTAATGAGAATTCATTATGTGGAAATCTTAGAAAATCTATATTATAAAAAGAAACAAAGAAATTAGACAAATACAGAAAAATACAGCTTTGTAGATGAATTGATACAATCTGAAATTATCATACAAGATATCCAAATGAATACGAACTTGCCCAGCACAATAAGTTGAAACATATGAGCTACATATGAAATGGTGGCATATAATTTTGTGGAAAAGTATTGTTGTAGAAACTTTTATTCTAAAAACTGACAGCCTACAAAATATTCAGTATATATAATTTTCTAGAGAAAGAAATACTGTTCAGTGACAATTCTAAAGTTTATATCCTAAGAGTACTTAATATATTCACAATTTTATACAATCAACACAACTATCTAGTTCTAGTTTTATTAAATAAAACACTCATAGCTATTTGACAGTCAATTCTTATTCACACCCTCAACCTAATTGAAACTATTAATACTCTGTGCTCCACATTTCCTCCCTTTTTTAAAATCGGGTTTCGCTAACTTTTTATTATTTTAAAAAAAGTTGTCTGAGAAAGTTGCATGCTATAGGAATGTGTGTCAGTGAGAGGACATCTTAAAGAATCTTGAATACTGTAACAACATAAATAATTAAGTCAGATAATGTCTTAAGTGAAAATATTTACATACATAATAAATAAATATTATATGGAATGTTTAAAAATGCACTTTAACTCAGAAATAATATGCAGAATAGTGGCTAACAGGTGTTTGAAGGTTAGACGGAAGGCAGTTATAATGGTCAAATGACATAAATTTTTGTTGCATACAGAATAAATAGCCTTACCCTAATATGCACCATTATGACTATAGCTAATTTATACTATGCCTGGAATTTGCTTAGACTATAGACCTCATATGTTCATGACACACAGAAATAAAAAGATAACTATAGAAGGTGACTGCTATACCAATTAGCATAAAAATCTAAACATATTATAATGTACATATACAAAAATATAGACTTGGATAACTGAAATATATGTATTTTTACAGTCACAACCTAGTGAAGCAGAAATAAATAAGGAAAGAAAGAAAGGGTGTTGCGGATATAATATTCTTCTGGCAGCTTTATAAAGAAAATGCATTTTAATTAAAACCATATAAAAAATTGACATGGGGCTGTAGACAATCAATTTATACTGAACAAGCAGAGCAGGCAAAATTTTCGTACATGACATTAACAATGAATTTAAGAATAAATTAATCCAGACCAATTAAGTGATAGAAACATTGCTTCTTCAGCTAAGGATATCCTAAAAGGTCTATTTCTTTATGTTTCCTTGGAAGCATCCTGGCTAAGCAGGTTTGTCAATGTTACAGCATATTTTTCAAATCCTGATAAAATTAGGTTCCCATATTCAGTTCTCCCTTTACTGTTTTACAGAAACTTGGTTTCTGTATAGTGATATCCTCCTTCTCCTACATACCTTAACTCCTCTTTCTTAAAAAGTCAGGGAGATACTAAAAACCAAGGTAGTAATCTGTGTTTTAGTGGAGTTCTTAAATTAAAAGAAGAAAAAAATATTCATTTTCCACTTAACTTGCAGCTGCCCATCTGTAAAATGATATTTTTCTTTAATTTTTGAAATAAATCAGAACATGTATCAAGGAAAAATCTGAGAGATGATGCCCTGTTTTCATTTCAGATGGAATATTAAAAGCAGGAGGTAATATATGGTCAAAATTAAATTACAGAGATTACATCTGCTTTACAGTAAACCCATCACACCATGAAATGAATTAGTAAGAACACAGACTTGGCAAACTCTTTAATCTGAAAAAAAAATAAACTTCAACAAATTTCACCTTCCTTTGCTAAACATGCTCATCTTTGCAAACAAACTGAGGCTGATTTACAAAATGGTTAGTAAGGTCTGCAAATGAACAGTGCTACAGCACACTGTAAGCACTCTTGAGTTTCCTTTGCTGTGTTTAATATCTAACATATTTTAGGATTTCATTAAATGTTTAGTACTAAGATAAGTTAATTGATAAGAAACTTAGTTCACTGTTGTCAGGGTGTACTCTAAATTAGATACCATTTTTCCCAGTAGTGAAGAGGAATCTACAACAGTCAAAAGCATTGTTTTCAATGTTACTAGAAAGGAGATGAATCTTTGCCCCATCCTGTATTAGCTTTGGTATTTAAACCTAACTTTGGTTATCCCAAAGAGAGCCTAAATAATAATGAATATGAGAAGGGCAATGTTGGTACCAGGTTTTTAACCTAATAAAATCCACTTAAAACACACCCAGAGCAACTAATTAACAAAAACAAAACCCAGAAACATTATTTGCAACAACACTCACTACTTGACAAGGAATTCCACTGAAATCACCAAGAGTCTCGATGTCATATATTATCATGGTATATTTGGGGAGAAATATAGAGTCGCTCATGAGAATGTCAAAACAAGAAACACAATCCATCAAGTCCTTCAAGCAGAGAACTCTCTACTTGACCCTAGGATTCAGTTTGGCTTAGTTACAGTTGTTGATTCAGGGTAAACAGCTGCCATCTCTTCATACACATATTGCCTCCCTGTACCTATGGTCCTCCCATTCCCTGCCTCATTCTGGCTGTGATTGGGAGCTCTCAATGTACAGATGAACTCATCTCTTAATCCTTATTCTCTACCCTGGCCTCACAGAAGTTTGTCCCTAGAAAGGCAGCTTTTTTTTCCAGGGTCTTCAGACCATTGACTACAGTGATGAATTAGTATACAACTGCACATCTGTAAACTGTCTGACTGACCATGTGCTGAAGGAAATGGGAGTGTTTTTGCATCTTGTTCCCAGGACATTAAATTATGTTGACTTAGCAGTTTTAGTTCCAGACAGGGGAGCACTCCTGCCAGGAGACACAATAAATATTTCATTAGAATAGAAGCTCAGACTTCTCAGTCACATTGGGCTTTTGGCACCTTGAGCCAACAGAGTAAGAAATGAATACCAGTGTTAGAAGTGGTGATTGATCTACATTACTTGGGATTATTTCTCCACAATGGAGATAAGGAAGGTTATGTCTGAAGTACAGGAATTCGTTTAGGGCTTTTCTTCTCTTCTACCATGTCCTGTGATTGTTGATAATAAAAAAACTACATGAGACCCCAACTCTACAAGAGAATTACAGGCAACTAAGGAAAGATGAAAGTAAAAGAATTACTCTTCCCCAGGGAAGAGCACAACATTTAGTTTTCCTATACCAAATGGCCCTGAAGCATGATTACCAATAACATCATACAGATTAAGACTGTACATTGGTATGCCTATAGCAACTACTTAAAATGAGTATGTGAATTTGAAAGAGAGCAAGGCTTTATGGGAATGTTTGGAGAGATGAAAAAGAAGAAATAAATTGTAATTACAAATATTTGTATTATAAAATTTGTAATTACGAAAAGATATTAAATTATATTACAATCTAAAAAATTTTTGAAATATTTTAATAATAAGAAACTACAGCAACACAATCCAAGTGTAATAAAAGGACAAGATCCTTCAGTGATAAAGGTATTTGTTTGTTCTTCAAGTAAAGAATCAAGACCGGTGAGCTTCTTGCTGAGGGAAGAGGAAATTGAGAATGGGTAGCAGAGGAAAAGAGTTATCAATACCAGCTAAAGCCATGTTACCATCTACAGAGTGTGGATTGTAACTGATATGAGTATTTCTGTTGCAGTTTGTTTAAAACATGCAAAAATTATACATATACAATCATATTAAACTGATATTTATATTTTCTTTCTTCTATGTCTTTTTCATGTAATATAATGCTGATTGGGATAATACCAGAGGTAAACGTTACACATCTATATTATCATACGTAAATTATGAGGCACTAAAAGACTAAGCATTCCCGAAGGAATAATGCTGCCTATTCTAAAATGTATAATGTATTTGAAATTGTACATTGTTTTAGTTATGCCATATTAAGAAAAATTATGAACTGAGTGTTGTTTATATATATAAATTAAGCATGGCATAAGTAGATGTGATTGTGGGCCAAGCTGACAAAATTGGACCTTCAATGACTAATATCAGTTGTCAATTTGATTACATCTAGAATCACCTAAAACCCAAGCTTCTGGGTATGATTGTGAGGGATTTTCTGGACTATATCTTTTGGTGGCACCCAACATAAAAGGAAATGGAAGGAGCTAACTTTTCTTTTTTTTTCTGGTTTCCCCTCACTTTGATTGAAAAGTATGTCTACCCTGCTGCTTGACCAAAATTAAATATAACTTCATCTTAATGCCTACAGAGGCTGAAGACCAGTAGCTCTCCAAGTATCTTCCAGAAATCCAGCAGCACATTTGCATTGCTGAGACAATCATCCTCACTGAATGAACACCAGCTGAATTCTAGGCCTTTCCATTATGACAAGGGCATTTGGAGATGACTTGAACTGTATTCTGTGTTGGGAGGCCCTGCTGATCAATGGTTTCAGCATACCATGTCCTAGCAGCTGTCTATGAGCTCTGCTACATGGATAATTCCCTCCCAGCAGAGGGATTCTTGCTCTCTATCTGACTTTATTTGGAGACTGTCTTAAGAACAAGATGTCTGACTTAGCTCTTATGTGGCCCTTAACACAGTTTCCTGCTGGAACTTTCCCATGATGCCCATATGGTAATCAGACATCATTTTAGAAGCTTTTCTATAGGACTCTGCTGCCACATATGGAATTTTTTGATAGAAGCATGCTGTTTAATGCAAGTTAGGTGACACTCAAGTCACTGTCCCAAGTCTTTAATAAGGCTGAGCTATAACAATGAAGCTCTATATCCCAGAAGTCTATTTTCATTGTACCACAGGCCACTTGTTGCATCTGCCCTTTCTGCCCTCTCTGCCCTCATGGCCTGTTACCTAGCTCACAGCAGAAAAAGAAGGAATCTGTAATCCTGTAAACCATCCTTACAAATACATACATACAATCTGCTCAGTCTGAATAATATTACTTGTATGTATATGTTTCCAGTACTGATCATTTGATATTAGATATTCAATTGATGTGCAATTCCCTGGGGAAGACTTCTTCTCTAGCTCTCTGCATTCCTTAGTCTCTACAGTTCTTTGTGTAGGCTTGAGACCTCTTGAGATCCCCCATCTTTGTTAAAGTATCTATTCTTACTGTCTTTATTCTGCTCATATTTATGCAGTTGTGTTGACTTCATGAGTGTAGGTTATTTGACATTTCTAGAAGGAATAATAATCTCACAATAAACTCCCTGTTCTTCTGGTTCAACTTTGTAAATATCAAAAGTGAGGTTGATGCTAGACTTTTTCCCACTTGCAACAATATATCACTATATGAAAAATGCCATTTTAACTTGAAAATGGAACAACAACCATGAATCATTTTATTTTTGAAAGAAATTATGAAAGAGTAAGATGTCCCCACTAGTTGAAGTGAATATGCTGTCTAAAGAGGTAGATAAAATTTAGTTGTCTAATACCCAGTTATATTTAGCAAGAAGACACTAGGAGGTACATAGAAATTGTAAACCAGGTTACTACACTTAGAAAGTAACAACAGATAAACGAAGATAAAAAATTAAGACATTCTAATTTAGATTTTTATAAGTATATTCTGCTTTGTAGAACAAACTAATTGTATGACATCCACATAGTACATTTAATCAAATCCTGTCTAATTGTGATCACTTGAATACATAATTAGCTTGATAGTTTTGCCTACTTAAGTTTTGACTTTTCCTATTTAAACAAATTAGGACATATATTATGACTATAATGGCCAATATGATTATTGTATATAAATTATTATAATTAATTATTACTTACATAAAAGAAAAGCTAATTGTTAATATAATTAAGTAAAGAAAGATGACAATTTAATATTGTACAAACATCTGGTTTGCTATTCCCTGAGGAAGACTGTTTCTTACAATATCATAATTCTTTAGTTGCCTGTAATCCTTAGTACAAGGTTAAATCTCTTTGCTTGAATATGTATGTATATATATATATATATGTATGTATGTAATACATGAAGTATTATAAAGACTGAATGGGTTATATTTAGTAATAAACATGTATATATATATGTATGTATATATATATATATATTTATAATGACAAACAATGAAAAAAGGCTATAAATTTTTTAGAGAGTGAAGTGTATATATGGGAGTGTTTGAAAAGTTGAAAGGAACAATGGGGGTAATATAATTATATTATATACTCAATAATTAAAATAAATAATTTTAAAAAGAGGGAGATGATGACATTCAATAGCTAAACAACCAAATAAAGGGAAATTAACATTAGATTAAAATGTTTATGATATATTAATTGAATGGTTTAAGATGCAAAGAGTTCAATCTGCAAAAAAGAGAGGGCTGAATATTGGAAAGGAAAGAGAAAATAATTTAAAGGGTGAATTTAGAGAAGGAAAAGGAATTTAGAGAATTAAACCATAAATAAATTTTATAATAAATACTATGCAATTTTGAAAGGCAAATAATTTACTTCCTAATAGTATGTGTTTCAAATAATTTGTCCTTATAATTTGTAATGGATTTTCTTATATAAAAATGGAAATATTCTGAAATTTTATAATACAAAACAACTCTGAATTTCTTTTTAGCATAAAATAAGGACTATGCATAGTAGTATAGATCATTTATCATAATTTTTTGGTGTGGGACATTTTCCTATATTCTGTCAATTATGCTTTAAATAAATGCTGATTGGCCAGTAGCAAGTCAGAATGTATAGGTGAGACAACCAGCCAGGAAGCAGAGATGGGTAAATGAGAACAGGAGAATTCTGGGAGGAGGAACGCTCCCTCTGTAGTCCTGTCCAGACTCAGAAGAAACAAGATGTAACTATGCCGCTGAAAAAAGTTATTGAGCCATGTGGTTAACACCGATAAGAATAATGGGCTAATGAAAGTTAAAAGAGTTAATAAGAAGCTTGAGCTAATGGGTAATCAGTTTATGATTAATGTAGACCTCTGTGTGATTTCTTTGGGACTTAACAACTGTGGAAACTGGGCAGGACAGAAACCTCAGACAACAATTTTTAGAAATTTTAAATATAAACTAACATATGACATTTCAAAACCTCAGATAAATAATTCTTAGAGTTCTAATATAAAGAAAATTGATAATTTTAATATAAATGTAAGAAAAATACAGAATTTTATAATAAAAATTAATTATATGCTTATGTGCATGTCTCTGCATGTATATGTGCATATGTTTACATACACAATGAGGTCTCAGATTCCTTAAAGACATTTGATTTAGGTGGTAGTAGTGAACAGTTCCCTGGAAGAAAAACAAAGGCTCTTAAACACAAAAACATTTCCTTATTTCCTTTAATTAAATATAATAATGTCTCTGATAATTTTATGCTTTTGATTGAAAGCTAATATATAAAATAAAATTTGTGTTCAAAAATATTTATTGAATATTCAACTCCTTGATTTTAATAGGAGAAAAATTGCTCTTTGATACCAACATCTATGCAAAATATTTCACTTCAATTTTAATTCCAACACTATAATGCTTGAATGAGATTAATTATACAGCTAAATTCTTTGCTTAGTGAAAATTGAGGTTATAGATGTTAAAAGAAAACATAGATCACAAATTTACTAGGCCAGATTACTTCTTTTTTTATTGTTAAAAGAAAAATTTACATTTATTCCCCTTGTTCCCGGGCCTCCCGCTCCCTCACTATCCCACCGCCCTCCCCCTGCTTCCTTAAGATGGGGCAGGATACCCTGCCCTATGGGAACCCCAAGCCCCCCCCCTCCATCTCGGTCTAGGAAGATGTGCATCCATATAGA
>JAQHUG010000316.1:1183567-1197590 GCA_028555095.1 Dicrostonyx torquatus
CTCTTTACCACAGAATTCTAGGTTAGATTAAATGCCATTTTCTACAGCTCTTTGAAGAGGTTGAAGACTATTTATAGAGAATATAATCTCTATGTATCTAAAGAACCTGATTAGTCTGACTATAAATATGACAAACATAGATGACTATTGATCTATAATTCTTATTAATCCTTCATCTTTAAGTAAGTCGTGTAGATCTTCTGCACTTTTATTTTAGCAAAATGTTGTTGCTTTTAATGTTTTAAATACTCTAAATAATTGTGTAAATTTAAGGCTCAGAAATTATTTTAATATTTTATTCTTTGTCAAATATCAGAGTTTCCCTCCTAGATTTTATATCTTCCTCAAGAAAAACAAAAAACAAAAAATCAAAAAACTGAAGAAAATACCTTGAGTTTTAGTATGACTATTTATTCACAGCTGATATTTCATTAACGTTTGATGCTGACTTAATTTACTAAGTTTCCATATGAATATATTTTGGATATAATTAAGGTAATTTTAAAATTGTATTTCTGCATGTGTCTGAAATTTATTGGTTTGTTTTAAAGATTTAAAGACAAACTACCCTTAAATAAATTTGACATGTATTGAAATCATCAGCCACAGCTTTAGAATTAATCTATGACCTGAGATTGGAAGAAATCCTCAGAACAAAAAAATAATGGCAGCTGCTGTCACTGATTCTGGCAGCAAACTAAACTGGAATGTCTACACATAACCAATCACAGGACCCTGGCGTCATCTTATTACTACTTCCAACATTAGAGACTGTGGTGCTGGGGTGAATAAGCAAAATGTCATGAATAGGTTTGAGGGCAAGCATGAGAAACTGATTGATGATTAGGCAGATAAAAAAGGGAATGATAGCTGCACACAGAATATGAGTAGGATTAAACAGGAAGGTCACTTTTTACCTATTTCAGAAATACTTGTTTTACACAGATCATGTGTTAGCCATCTCTCTGTGCTGGTGATAGAAAAATGAATTAGATCCAGCATATCTTATCACAGAGCTCTCTGTATAGAAAAAATGAAGCAGACACATGAGTCTTAAAGTACACTGTGATAAGTGATGCACTACAGGTATAAGTTAATTGTGATTGGTAGCCCTAAAAAAGAATCACCTGTCCAGTAGAGACTTCAAAAAGGATACGTTCTATGATTTAGACCATAGGAAAATAGAAAATCTTCACACAGAACAAAGTTAAAGGGTATGTCTATGGAGAAAAGCATAGTTGAAACAAAGAATAGGAAGAACAGACAATTTAAAATTTAGAAATTGTATGTTTTGCTGGTGTATGTTGCAATGGCAGGAAACAAAAAATTGGCTGTGAAAGGACTGTGCCTTGGATAATGTTCCTGTTGTGATTTAAAAAAAACTGAGACAAAGAAAATTAAAAATGAAAGGGCTTTGTGGTGATATTTCATGTGTGATCTAACAAATAAAGCTTGCCTGAAGGTTATAGGATAGAGCTAAGCCACTGTTTAGCCATAGAGGCCAGGCACTTTAATTCCAGCACTTAAAAGGCAGAGGCAGATGGATCTCTATGAGTTCAAGGCCATCCTAGGGTACTCAAAATATATTCAGTCTAAAAGAGAAATAGAGCAAAACAGTGATGGCTCACATCTTTATTTCCAGTACTTGGAAGTCACATGTCTTTAATCCTAAAACTAGAAAGGGAGTGGGAAGCAACTGGTCACATGACATCAGTAAATATGGACATAGAGCAATGAATATATATTTGCCAGTCCTTAGCAGGCTTTTTTGATTTACATAATCTATGCCCACAAAAATTAAGTTGATTCTTCCTACATTATTAATTTAATCAAGATAACACCTGAGTTTTGGCCAGAGGTACAGTTCCCCATGTGATTCTAAGTTCTGTAATTGTAACCCGTAACAAGCAGAGTGACAACAGATAATTAGAACCACATAGCAAAAATCTAATCTACCATGTTAGAACTTAGAACCATTATGCAACAAGAAGGTCAACAGGATTTATAAAGTACTTTAATCTAAACAGGAATGTTATTTTCGATTTTTTATCAGAAAAAATGTGTAAGTTTAATATGACAGATTTGGTACTTGATTTAAAGGGAAATACTCATTATGGGACTGGGTTAAAAAAGTCTAGAGAAGTATGACAGATCCAAATCCTTTCAAATATCTCAAAATTCATGCAAATAATGCTAACCCCCACTCCCACATTAATTCAAATAAAACCAAAAAACTATGCTAACAAGAATCACTTGAGACAGAATTTGATTTCGGCATCCTAGGTTTTTAAAACCATACATAGGAAAAATTATGATATTTTGAGTTATATGACTGATGTGACAATATTGAAAAAAATAGACTAATTCTAGATCTATTTGGGTGGTGTTTGGGACTTTTCCTGCTATTCCTGCAGCAACAATTTTATAGTATTTGTATACTGACCCTATTGTCTAAATTATGAGAAAAAATAAAGATTAAAGAGGAAAATATTGTCAAAGATATGTGATTTGCACTAGCAATGAATAAACTCATTTTGCCTTCATGTGGAAGATGATATTTTCTATAATATGATGTGGGATGCCCCTCCATATGCTGTGAAATTGTTTTATCATCATTGGTTAATAAAGAAGCTTATTTGACCATAAACCATGCAGAATAAATCCAGGCAGAAAATCCAAACAGATATCCAGGGAGAAAAAGGGTAGAGTCAGAGAGATGCCAGCAGCCCTGTAGAAGTAAGATGCCAGTGCATTATTGGTAAGCCACGGGGCACATGGCAATACACATATTATTAGAAATGGATCAATTTATATGTAAAGCTACAAGTAAGAAGCCTGAGCCATCAGCCAAAAAAGTTCCTAATTAACATTAAGCCTTGGGCCTTGAAGTGGTTATTCAAGTACTGGAAGTGGAGAGAAGCCTCCAGTTATACAAGTAAGCAAATTAAAACTGTGCTATAGCAACGACATAGGCAGCAATGAATATATACTTAATAGAAAATTTAAATTTTAACTTTACATTTATATGATTAATTTCTTTACTTCTACAAGTTTAATCTGAATGGACACATTATCTAAAAACACACAGTGGCAGGAAAAGTTGCAGACATGATGTCTCCTCAGGAATGAAGTGATCGAAGTATAAATGAGGAAGTACAGAATACAGGATCTAAGTGTTGATAACTTTCTAGGCAAAAAAGGAATTCTAATGGATAGTAAGAATAATGGATTGAGTATAAGTGGTTATCTCAAAACCAAAGTGAAGCATTAATATGGCTTTTCCCCACTTAAGGTAACCTGTTCATAAATTATTAGTAAGGAAATATGGAGAAATATAATGTCATGTAATACAAAGCACTTTATGCAATTTTATGCATTTAAGCACAGAAGTACATTTCCTCGTTTCAAAACCAGTTGCTTTTTGCATATGGAACAGTCATATTTGACGGACATCTTCCATATACTAGGTGATTAATGAACAGATTAATTCAAAATATAATTGAATAAACAGTGTTTAATTTTCCTTTCTGTTGCTATAATAAAATACTGGCTAAAAAAACCTGCGGGCAGAACATGATTATTTACCATATGTTTCCATATCACACTCTCTCCCTGAGGAAAGTTAATTGGGGTAGGGACTCGAGTAAGAAACTACAGAAGAATGTTCTTTGCTGAATAATGCATGTTCTCATGATTAGCTAGCTTTCATAGGCAACTAGAACCACATGCTTAAACATGGAGCAGTCTTATATGTAATGGGTCCTACTACATCAATACCAATAAGACAATCTTCCACACAAACTCCAGTGGGTCAATCTGATCTAGTCAATTCTGCAGTTGAGACTTCTCTCTGATGACTCTACGTTGTGACACGTTGATAATAAATGTAAACAGGACAAACACTAAACACACCAAAAATTAATATATACTTAAAAAATTCAAGAACAGAGTGAGGATTTATGTTGCTTATTACATCAAAGGGACCACTATTAAATCCCTCTTTTGTGCATAAAAATGAGCAAAAGTCCAACAAAGGCTATTATCCATTCTCTTTTCAAAATGTAGCGGGTATGAATGGTCTTGAAGAGAATCAAAGATATAAATGTCAAACTCAGCTACTAAAAACTAGAAATTAGTATCTTGTATTGTTAGTAGTGAAAGTAAAAGTGCCTTTAAAAGTCCTTCTGCTGTATACTCTATGGCAAAGCAAAAGCATTACTCTTAGTCAAGTATATCTCAAATTCAAAACATTAAAGCTCCTTATAAAGCAGAATAATAATCAAAAATAATGTAAAATCCCCCAAATAGAACATAATGTGAAATACTGTGGTCTGTCAACATAGGAGACTATGTATCCTCCACTAAAATTTACATGCAATACCTTTTTCTAAACAGCACCCATCAAAGTCCATACTTATCTTGATGTAGGCCATATGATGATGAGCCTGATCCTTTTGTTATGTAGTGAAAATGCCATTAAAATGTCTAGTTTGATTTGGTTATTAAAATTGTTTTATCTGGTTTGTAAATCACTCTCTTTGTGGTCAATTTCCTCTAGCTTTTAATTGCTGCTATGTCAGTATTTAAGCAGTTGGATTCCTTTTTATTCCTTGAGAGTTTTCTTCACCTTGCTGCAATGGATTGGATATTAGCATTTTCTTTTAGCTTTTGAAAAACAGTGTCGGTTCTAGCTTGGTTACTATAGCTCTACAAAAACTGGAATACTCTAAAGTTTTATCTACACATTCATTTCTTTAACAATATCCAGACGTCTCTTCCAATGAAACTGAATGGTGCCTGTATCCAATTTTCTGCTCAACATATCCATAAGAATGTCTCTGTAACAGACAACTCAAATATAAAATATTAGAAATGGATCTTCTGATCGGTTCCACTGATATGTCTCACCTACAGTCTTTCTAATCTCAGTTGATAATAAATTTATTCTTGCAGTTACCAATGTCAGTTTGACATTTCTGCTTGTCTCATGCTTTACATATTAGTCTATCATAATTCCTCAATGTAATTTTCAATTAAAAAAATCTAATCACATTTTACCATCTCCATTACCACTACGATATTTGAAATCGTGGTTTTCTGTCCTGGCAATCATTTTAGTAAATCTCTAGTCACACAGTTACCACTTATATACAATTAGCACAGCTACCAAACACATCCTTTTAAAATCTGAGTACAATTATTTTATTGATTTAGGCAAAAGCATAACACATGTATATATTTCAAGTCAAAGCATTTTCTCTGCACTGGCTTCTTATTTCTCATTTCACCACATATATTCCTTCTCTGAAAAGTATTCTTCTCCCACATTAAAGTACCTTAACAATGTAGACATCTTTGATTATAACATGCCATAATTTTTACCTTTGTGTTGGAATAATTCCTCTTGGTTTGTGCATGACAATTTTTCTTATCATATTAAATAGTATCTTAGGTATCACTTTTTGTGAAGTAAACCTTGCTTATTACAAAAGCAACATGCTAAACATAGGAACTCCTAATACTACTTACAATGTTAAAAAAATATTATCAATTTCTACTAGCCTCTATAATGTATCAATTAGAATAATTATTTAATATTTTCTTTTCCACAGTTGTAGTCTGTCTTCTAATACATCATACATATAAGACATATAAGAAAGTAGTGGTGTAAATATAAAATTAATTTCTGCTGTAATTTATTTAAATATAAAATAAGAGAATTTACCAGAGCATTTTAGTTTAATTTTCAGAATTCGAAAGTTATTCTTACTGTAATAACTAATAAAAAGAAGCTGAAAAAGAATTATATGTGGTGTTCTTACTATGTGTCAGGGCATTGGTTAATGCTATATAAAAATATTATTCATTTCTTTATAAAGACAACCATGTCAGGACAGCATAATTATCTCTCTTCTAAAATTACAAAACTAAGCTTTCAGGCTTCACAGTCATTGTAGTTCAACAAATATTAATTTTTCTTCTATGATTCACATTCATTCTCTACGAAAGCAAATACATATAATTCAAATAAATCTTGGGCTGTCAGTGATGTAACCAGGCTATGGAATCAATGTAGAATTAATCAAGAGCATCCAGAATTACATTTCTATATTTATCTTAATAATTTATTTTTGTTTATTTTTATTTTGTTTTTGAGACTTAGCTTCTCTGTGCAGCCATAGCTGTCTTGGAGCTTTCTCAGTAGTTAAAGCTGACCTCAAATTGCCTGCCTCTGCTGCCTGAGTGATGGTATTAAAGTCATGCACCCCCATCACCCAGCTGATTATATTTTATTAGAGTAAATATTGTTCCTTTCAAAGCTATTCAAAAATCTTTCTCATAGTAAAATTAAGAATGAGTAAATTATAAAATATTAAATTATAAAGCATTGGAAGTAAACATCCAATATAGAAACTGCAAAAGTGTGTGTTAATTTCCATTTCTAAGACTTTAATTGGAAATAAATTTTTAAATATTTAGTTTTGGGTTGGCTAATTCTAGTTATTTGCAAATACATTACACCCCGTATTAATCATTTTCTGTAGTAGGAACAATAAAATCTCCTATAGTTGTTTCTTCGTCTAACAAAAGGAGGACCAATAGACATGTATCTCCTTAACTGTTTCCAATCACCACCATTTCTGTTTTATTGCTAAAGTATTTTTGAATATAAATAATAGCTGACAGAGTAATAAAGGAAGAATGATTGTGGAAACACTAAGAGAAGTTTTCTCCCCAGTTTTGCCTAAGCTTTCAATGCATAAAACTGAATAGGATAGAGAATAAAGGCTATACAAATTCTTGTCCAACAACTTGTGTTCATTGTCAGATTCTGACAACTGGGATTTATAACAAAGAATTTTCACTTAAGAGGCTGAAGTATAAAACCTAAAAGCAAAATAGTTCATTATAGGTAATGGAGCTATTTGAAAGCCGCAACAGCTGTGTTTTCTCTAGAAGCCCTCTGTTCATAGGATCACTTTTTAAAAATCAACCACCCTGCTGGAAGAGAACATCCACATCAGGTGCATTGTCTTGTAACTGACAATCCTTGTGATTTTGAGTTTATTCATAAGATGCAAACTGAATCCACATATAAATGTCAATAGAGAGCCCTTTAATCATGGGAATCAAATATCCCTTCCTACTTCATAACAAGGCTATGATGTACTGAGTAAGCTTAATGGAATTATTTTCTTTTACCAAAATATGCACAGTTGTTCAATTTCCCCTTTTTCTTCCTTTTGAACTAATCATGACCCAAGGCTCATATAAATGTATTATCTACTCCCTTTGAAGAAAAAGATCAAGAAAATTCCCCAAGTACAAAATTCAAAAGACAAAGAACTCTTCCTTTGCTTATCTGAACTAAAAACCCTGTCTTCATGTTACTTTAATGTTTTCTTAAATAACAAAAATTTCTAAAGAATTGGTATAGCTTTAATGCTGAGGATGCCTATCAAGAAGCTTTCCATCATGTGATGGAAGGAGAAAACTGACTTTGGCAAGATGTCCTCTGACTTCCAAATGAGTACCATGATAAAATATTTGTAACTGATTTGAAAAGAAAGAAAAGTATGTGATTTTTGTGTGTATATACACATTCTAAAATGACTAGTTTGTAAAAAAGAAAGAAAAGAAATTTTAAGCTATGACAACAATAAGTAGCAGATGATGAATTACATCTTTATTTGTATTTTGATTTTACAATTTATTAAAGTGTTGAAAGTAGCTGACAGATATTTTAAGTTTACAGCATCAAAATTTTGTTATGTAATTGTTTTATTACATATTTTAATAAAATAACTGTCATCAAATCTCATATTTTAAAAGTAGAATGTGAAACATAGAAAGTCAACTGAATTTCATAGAATCACAAAAAGAATTTGATGTGCAGTGTTGTCAGAATCTGATGCCATCTCTAAAATGTACTCTTTCACCACACTAATATATTAGACACTACACTACTTTGTTGTAATCTGCTCCAAAGCTTCTTTTTTATTTTGTATTGTTTGTATTTATATCATGCTTAATAGGCAAATAAAGTAAGTACCAAAATCAACTTAATCAAGTACCTACTAGATGCTATACTACGAGGTTACTTAGTGAAAAATATATCTAAAGCTATGAAAATAGGAATTTATGCCTAATTTAGAGTTGAAAAATGAGATCCTCACTGAGATTATATAAATTATTATAACTGATATAATTCCAGAATTATAGGCCATAGTCTTTTTTTTCACACCAAGCAAGAAGACATTGCCAAGATGTTCATTGAACTCTCCACAATGTGCTCCAAATCTTTAAAGACAATGCCAAATTTCAAAACTAGCATAATTTTTAATTAGATAGTATCTAATTGTTCTATTTAATATACCTAAAATAATCAAAGCTTATTTGAATAATAATTTTATAGTACAATGTGATAAGGAGAAAGGTGTTTGGAATATATATATAATGTGTGTGCATGTGTGTGTGCATGTGTGTATGTGTGTGTTTACCCATGGGCATGTTTTCTCCAGAGTCAACAAATGCTCATGTAATTTAGCTAAACTCTCTGAGGTGACCACATTTTAAATAAATAATTTTATACCAACTATTATTTTTTTGTGGAGTAAATAATGGAAGACTGGATACTATACACACAAGCTGTATAGTATTTAAATTAAAAGTTGTATCACTGAATAAATAACCATTCTGTGTCTGCCAAAATCTATGATTGTCACACGAATTGGAAAAGGAAAGAAACAGTGTATACCTTTTCTGTTCATATTTCAATTATTATGTGAAACTTCATGGCTGCAACAAAAGATTATAGTTTTTCTAATACATAATATGCTATAAAATATCCTTAAATTCTAATGACATTAAATTCTAATAATGTCCATTAATGTCTAAATTTTGCATTTGACCCAAAATGTATAATAAAAAGATATACTATTCACGTTTGAATTTGTAACAATGTATTACCACAAATTTCAAAAGTTTATCATGATTTTTCAGTGTGTTGTAGTGAACTAGTTTCTGGTAAATTGGTGAGATCTTCTGGAATTGAGAATAAAACTTTGGTAAAGGCATTAACTTCTTTTTTAGATCATTTGAATATTTCATAATCACGTGAGGTTGTAAATTGATAAGTTTGCCTAAACTGTACTATTATGAAATTCTATTCATCTTTGGAAAATTTACTAGACTGCAAATGTGGTTTACAAAATAAATTTAAATATATATATAAATAAAACCCTCTGTACAATCTGTCTCTGAAATATCCTTGATTCCCTTGGAAGAATCTCCTTGTTTATGCAACAGTTGTTTTATTGTTAAGTTAGCTAGACAAGTAACAAATAAAATAATATATATTTTAGTTTGAGTGGGAAAATTATCAAAATAGTACTCCATCACACTTTTACTGTTTAGGATATACATTATAATAAATATTGTGAACCAAAACATGTACTCCACAAAATTTCACAACTTAAAGAAAATGAACAACTTTCTGGATAAATACCACTTACCAAAATTAAATCAAGAGCATATAAGCAAATTAAACAGAACTGTAATTGCTGAAGGAATAGAAACAGTCATCAAAAGTTTCCCCCCCAAAAAAGCCTAGGCCCAGATGGTTTCAGCTCAGAGTTCTACAAAATTTTCAAAGAAAAACTAATACCAATACTCCTCAAATTATTCCACACAATAGAAACAGAAGGAATAGTGCAAAATTGTTTTTATGAAGCTACAATTACACTGATACCCAAACCACAGAAAGACATTACTAAGAAAGAGAATTACAGAACAATCTCACTCATGAACATTGATGCAAAAATGCTAAATAAAATACTGGCATATCAAATCCAAGAACACATCAGAAACATAATTCACCAAGATCAAGCTGGCTTCATCCCAGAGATGCAGAGATGGTTCAACATATGAAAATCTGTCAATGTAATTCACCATATAAACAAACTGAAAAATAAAAACCAAATGATTGTTTCATTAGATGCAGAAAAATCTTTTGACAAAGTACAACATTCCTTCATGATAAAGGTCTTGGAGAGAGCATGGATACAAGGAACGTACCTAAACATAATAAAGGCAATATACAGCAAGCCTACAGCCAATATCAAACTAAATGGAGAGAACTTCCCAGTGATCCCACTGAAATCAGGAACAAGAAAAAGTTGTCCACTCTCTCCATATCTATTCAATATAGTTGTTGAGGTTCTAGCTAAAATGTTGAGACACAAAAAGGAAATCAAAGGGATACAATTCAGGGAAAGAAGAAGTCAAATTTTCACTATTTGCTGATGATATGAAAATTTACATAAATGACTATAGGAAAGAAATCAGAGAATCAACACGATTCACAACAGTGATAAAGAGTATAAAATACCTTGGAGTAACTCTAACCAAACAAATGGAAGACTTACTTGTAATTAGGGGGAGGCTGTGTCTCGCTGCACCTGAGTGGAGTGTGGCTGTTTGTTCCCAGCGCCTGGCTGCGGCCGCTTGCTTATGCCCAAAATGATTACATACAGATTGTATTCATTTAAATACTCTCTTGCCCATTATCTCTAGCCTTATCTTGGCTAGCTCTCATATCTAAACTAACCCATTCCTAATGATCTGTGTGTCACCACGAGGTGGTGACTTACCAGAAAAGTCTAACCTGCATCCATCTGCAGCGGGGGCATCATGGCGGCTCTCTCACTCCCTTTCTCTCTCACCACCTTCTGTTCTGTCTACTCTGCCTACCTAAGGGCTGACCTATCTTACAAGCCAGGCAGAGTCTTTATTTAAACAAGGAAAGCAACAGAAATAAAGGATCCTCCTACATTTCACTTTTTTCTGTTTAAACAAAAAAGAAAGGCTTTCATTTTAACATAGCAAAATTACATATAACAAAACAGTTATCAAGCAAGAATTACAGTTACCATATTTAGATCTATTTTATCTTTTATCATAACTAAGGAAAACTATAACTACAACTATCCATTCTTCAACTCCATCAAAGATTCCAGAAGGATATAATATTACCTAAGTAAACAAGAAATAAGAAATTTCCACACTCTAGAAATGACAGAGACGTCTCGCTGCCTGGACAGTCACGCAAAGTTCCTCTTTACCGTTGGGGCATCCATATTCAGCCTACAGTCCCATAGCGTCCAGCATATATTTCCATGAAGCAGGAAAATTCAAAGAGAGTTCAGTCACTTTCTTTTGTGTCCTGCAGAATGTCTCACACACTCTTTCATGAAGCAGGAACCCTGAAGGATCATCTCACCTTTAGGCAAGTTCAGCAGTCCTCTTTCTGTGGGTTCTTTGTGTCCATTTAAGCAGTCCAGGCAAGAGCAGTTTCTTGCCCAAATGGCTAGCAAACTCCATAAGGAGCCTCTTCGATGCCCATCTTCCTCAGGAAGTAGCTTGGTGCTGTCAGGAGCAGATGTGTCTCATTGTCATGAAAAGACCTAGGTTATTAAAACATTAAATGCCATATTCTGTCGTCTTTGAAAGATATGAAGAATGCCTATCTAACTGAAATATATCTATGCATATCTAGAAAATCTAAGTAACATGACTACAAACTTAACTATTATAGATAATTATTCATTAACAAAATTAACCTTAAACTTGTATCAATAAGTCAAAATTTATACCAATGCAAATTATTCATATCCATATCATCTCCCCCTATAAATATAAAAAAAGAGCAGTTATAAACAATACTTGGAAATATGGACGTAGTTATTTCTCTCCAAACTGCTTCCTGCTGTATGAGGGCGCTGTTAATTAGGTCTTTCATGGTATAATCTGTGTGGCAGGTACATCTCAGTCGGCAGTTGAGTGAAGTAATTTTCTGAAGGTGTTCACAGCAACATTTCAGGAGGGCATGGACTATCATACCATATTGGTATAGGAGAAGTTTAAAGGTTCTCATCCTCTGTGAAAACAAAAGAAGAACCGCTCTCCAAAAGTATCATATCCTTTGACCCAAATTGTGAAGCAATAACACCTTTATAATATCCATGCTGGTATCACTTGGTAGTCCATATAATGAGATGTCTTTCTCTACTTAGCTCCTTCACAGGCAAAAAATACATAAATAAAAGAAAACACAATAAAATACATAATCCAGACATTCTGTGAATTTTCCATGTTTACGTGGCTTATTTTTTTATTTCTTTTAATCTATAACTGTCTGTAGTCCGTCTCTTTAAAGACTTTACCCTTTTTTTTTGGGCATTAAGTTTATTTTCTATATTCTTTTTCTTTTCTCTACCAAGCCTACGTACACCCATCCAACAATGTGACCAATTTATAGGTCTTTTATGTCTCAATCTGTAATATTATGAATCTGCAATTCTTCACTATCCAGGAGCATTTCTCAAAATGATAAGTACATCTTAAAAATTCAAGTTGTGCTATGTAGGAGAAATACGGTACAGCCTGTTTACTGCCCAGTCTAAACCTTAAGTGCACTGTTGTCATGATAATTACAATCCTGCCTGAGATTAGCACATTCCATGGCAGAGCCAAGCCAAGGTGCTCTTATCTCAGAGAGCCAAGCCAAGGTGCTCTTATCTCAGAGCCAATTGTGCCTCTAAGCTGCATGCAATGTTCCAGGCACACAGAGAGTCTAAATTGTCATCAAGCAAGCAAATCGTAACATTTTACTCAGAAAACCCCATTCAAAGGCTCTGTCTGCTCTGTCTCCCACTGGAGTCAGAGGTCACGCTGGCAGCACAGACTGTAAACTGTTGTTTCAAAACTGCTACTTTCTAGTAGACCTGATCCCACTGCCTACCCAGGCAGGAAGACCTAAGTCCCAGTCTCAGCTGCTTACTCCCGACCCCAAGCAGGCACAGAAGCATCCAGTCCCACAAAAGCCATTGAAACGCATCTATAGCCAGAGTTTGAGCTGGTGGCACAGCCAGAAAGCCCAGTTTTAAAACTTTTCCCGCAGTGTTGCTTTGCTGAGTCAGGAATTCTCTCTTAAAGGAGCTATGGCTAGCTGCTAGCTGTGCTAAATTTTATCTAGAATTCCTTTTAAAGCCCCCTCAGGCTTTTTAAGTGGATTTAAATGGCCACGTTGGGCGCCAACTGTTGTAATTGGGGGGTGGCTGTGTCTCGCTGCACCTGAGTGGAGTACATTTGTTTGTTCCCAGCGCCTGGCTCCCAGCTGCGGCCATTTGCTTATGCCTGAAATGATTACACACAAACTCTAGCATTTTCTTGGCTAGCTCTCATATCTAAACTAACCCATTCCTAATAATCTGTGTATCACCACAAGGTGGTGACTTACCAGAAAAGTCTAACCTGCATCCATCTGCGGCGGGGGCATCATGGCGGCTCTCTCACTTTATTTCTCTCTCACCACCTTCCATTCTGTCTACTCCGCCCACCTAAGGGCTGTGTCCTATCTTGCAGGCCAGGGCACCTTCTTTATTAACCAATGTAAGCAACAGAAATAAAGATGGACCCTCCCACACTTACTTGTATGACAAGAACTTTAATTCTTTGAAGAAAGAAATTGAAGATGACACTAGAAAGTGGAAAGATCACCCATGCTCTTGGGCAGGCAGAATTAACATAGTAAAAATAGCAATCTTACCAAAAGCAATCTATACATTCAATGCAATACCACCTAACAAAATTAACATAGTAAAAACTGAAATTTACAGATTCAATACATTGCCCATTAAAATCCCAACAAAATTATTCACAGACTTCCAAAGATCAGTTCTCAACTATATATGGAAAAGCAAAAAATCCAGGGTAGCCAAAACAAACCTGTATAATAAAAGAACTTTTGGAGGCATCACAATCCCTGACTTCATAATCTACTACAGAGCTACAGTACTGAAAACAGTCTGGTATTGGCATAAGAACAGGCAAGAACCTTTTCATGGCGGCGGGTCCTTGGTGAGTGCCACAGCTTCAGATCCACCGGCTCAACTCAGGATAAGATCAACTCTAGCCCCCAGCCTCTCTGCTTGATTAGGAGACATCCTCTCCCCTTTCCCCA
>JAQHUG010000316.1:1205605-1217980 GCA_028555095.1 Dicrostonyx torquatus
ATTTACTCCCCTTGTTCCCGGCCCTCCCGCTCCCCCACTACCCCACTGCCCTCCCCCTGCTTCCTTATGATGGTGCAGGATACCCTGTCCTATGCTCTTAACCACTGAGCCATCTCTCCAGCCCTTGTGGCAGTTTTTTAATAGCCACAACTAAATGGAGGCAAAGAAATTACATTTTATGATTTATGTATTATGACAATTCTTGTATAATCTCTTAAATCCCATACCTATTTTGTATTTTTTTACTTAGAAGTTGAACTCAGATGGGTCTTGAAGTCACTCCATGTAAATATGATGTCAAAAAATTTAGAGATTGGAATTGAATATCGAACTACATCGATTCTAAGTGATGAAGAAAGAGTTTTCAAAAGTAGATTTAGCAAAAGTCTGTTAGAATATTTGGTATGGAAAAATGACAATGTGTTTGAGTATTGAATTTGCATTTCTAAATCTGTGTTTTAAATGTAGTATACATGCAGGATAGAATGACAACCTGATTTTACACCTGGGATTATTTACCATGTCATTCAATATTATATTTTCTAACATATATTATTACTATATTATTTCCTAATTTCATTGTAATCCACTAGAACAGAATATTGCCCTAATGTTGCATTTTTGGTCATTTCCTATATGTGTTATTTTTTCTTTTGTTTCATAAGATCAGAATGTTCTTTAAACTTAGGGGAACAAAGTAAATATTTATTTCCATTTTTTAAACATCAGTTAAAGTTCAAACTATTACAATTTCAGTATCTGTCATTATTATATAAAAATACCTCCAAGACAGATTGAAATTCAGAAACCTACAAGCAGTAAGAGTCTAATTTCTTCTACATGGAAATATGTATTATCTTATCCTAGTAATACTGAACAGTACTTTCCACAAAGTACCTGGACATTAAATGGATATAATTTTGAGGACAGAACTTACCATAAAAGGTCCTTAAAATCAAAATACAATGCAAATCATTATTGAAATTCATAATATATGAATTTTGATAATATGATCAAGGGGTCTTCTTTTAGTAATAATAAAAGTTTTGGATACACATATTACTGTTCTTTGGCATAATAGTCTTGTAATATTAAAATTTGATTTTTCTGCTTAAACAACTGAGCAACTGAGTAAATATATATATATATATATGTATATATATATGTATATATATATATATATATATATTTTGTATTGGGCAAGATTTGATGACCTTTTTACTCAGTATGTTACCAAAAATACTGTTTCCAAACAGTATTTTTAATTCTACACAAAATTTTAAAGTGATATGTTCTTATTTCTATGAGAATTATTCACCAGAATTTTATGTGAATTATTCTAAATTTATAGAATTCTTACAATAATATAGACAGTATAAAATATTAATTCACCCAATAAAAGAAGAAAATATATCTTTCCATTTACTTATGTTTGCTTCAGTTTCTTTTAACAATAATCTTAATTTCTAATATGCAGATCTCACGGACAAATTAATTCTTAAAGTTAATTCTCTGATATTAGTAAAAATAGGATTGTTTCCTCATTTTCTCTTTTAGACAGTTAAGATTTTATAAAAATATGAATAATTTTACTTTGTAGAATTCTTGTCTTGCAACTTTACAGAATTCTTTTTTAGTTGTAGCTATGCTGGATAAAATGCTTAGAGTTTTCTGTGTAAATAGTATGCCTTCCTCAAACAGAGAACAATTAACATCTTCTTTTCCAATTTGGATACCTTTTATTCTGTTCTCGCACATAACTGCTCTCACCTTCCTATACTGTATTAAATAAAGTGTTAAGAGCAGGCATTGTTTTCTTTTCCCTTAAAGGAAAAACTTTCAATGTTCTACTGTTGAGCATGCTATTAGTTAAACTTTAGATTGTCATACATGCCCTTTATCATGTTGTAAATTTTGAATACCTACTTCATTAAGACTATATATCATAAAAGAATATTTAATTGTTGATTTTTGGATCTATTAAAATGGTCATAGTTTTTATTATTCATTATGTTAGATGTACATATTATTTTTTATTGATATGTGTATATTGAACCAAGTTTCAATACGGCTACACAACTATAACAAGTATCAGTTTTGAACTTTGCTCCTTCTTTGCAGCTTAATAGTGCTTAGTTAAGAAAAGTTAATTTTTTAAAACTTGGAATTATTTCAGACTAACTAAAAAGGGAGAACCAATGTAACCAAATCCAAGACCCAGATATAAATCCATACACCTTTGAACACCTGATTTTTGACAAAGAAGCCAAAAACATCAAATGAAAAAAAATTAACAAGTGGTGCTGGCATAACTGAATATCAACATGTGGAAGAATGAAAGTAGACGCATATCTATCACCTTGCACAAAAACTCAAGTCCAAATGGATCAAAGACCTCTACATAAAGTCAGACACACTAAACATTATAAATAAGAAATTTGGAAGTGCACTTGAATGCATTGGCACAGGAGACTACTTCTTAAATATAACCTCAGCAGCACAGACACATTAATAAATGGGACCTTCTGAAACCGAAAACCTTATGTAAATGAAAGAATATGGTCAACAAGACAAAATGACATCTCAAAGAATGGGGAAAGATCTTCATTAACCCCACATCAGACAGAGGTCTGATTTTCAAAATACATAAAGAACTCAATAAATTGGTCATCAAAAGAACAAATAATCCAAGAAAAGGAGTACATACCTAAACAGGGAACTCTCAACAGAGGATTCTAAAATGGCTGAAAGGTACTTAAGGAAATATTCAAATCCTTAATCATCAGAGAAATGCAAATCAAAACAACTCTGAAATTCCATCTTACATCTGCAAGAATGGCCAAGATCAAGGCACCGAGACAACATATGCTGGAGAGGTTGTGGGCTAAAGGGAATAGTTCTGCATTGATCATGGCAATGCAAGCTGGTACATCCCCTTTGGATGTCAGTATGGTGATTTCTCAGAAAATTAGGAAACAACCTTCCTCAAGACCCAGGAATACCACTTTAGGGTTTATATCCAAAGGATGCTCAACCGTGCTACAAAGGCATGTGCTCAACTATGATCAAAGCAGCGTTGTTTGTCATAACCAAAACTGGAAACAACCTAAATGCCCTTTGAGTAAAGAATGGTGTATTTACACAATGGAATACTACACAGCAGAAAAAATAACACTTTGAGTTTTGCACAAAAATGGATGGAGCTAGAAAACAACATTTTTAGTGAGGTAACCAAGACACAGAAAGACAAGTATCACATTTACTCACTCATAATTGTTTTTAAACATAATGCAAAGAAAACCAGACCACAAAATACAATCCCAAAGAACTTAGACAACAATGAGTACACTAAGAGAGACATACATAGATCTAATCTACATGGGAAGTAGAAAAAGACAAGATCTCCTGAGTAAATTGGGAGCATGGGGACCTTGGGAGATGGTTGAAGGGGAGAGGAGAGGCAGTGTGGGGAGCAAAGAAAAATGTAGAGCTCAATAAAAATCAAAAAAGAAAAAGTTTTAAAAATCCAAAGAAGTGTTATTTCCATCTGGGCCTCCATCTATGAAGAACAGTGTTTGATGAAGGTGAGAGGTTCAGGTTTGCCAGAGTAACGTTACTTACAGGAAAAGATACTCCTAATAAAGACATTCAAAGTATTCCTTCTTCATCACAGCTAAAGAATGCTTATTCCATTTTCAATGTTTCTGTTTTACATTTATAAAATTTATTTACATGTGTCTATACATATCTGTGTGTATGTTTTGTGTATGGGGGGAGGCATGTATGTACCATACTGTACTTATGGAGATCATCACATTGGTTCCAATGATCAAATTCCATTTATCAGTCTTGGAAACAAAGTTCTCTATTCTCTGAACTAATTCATGGGCCTGAAATCTTACAGTTTTAACAATGAAAATAATATATATTTATAAGTTTTATCAGATAATTACCAGAATATACAATTTTCTACATTGCTTCATTAATTTAATGGATAGAAACTAGTGCATAGATCTACTGTTTATTGTAGAATTGGGATAGATATAAGAAAATACAAAGTATTTACAAATAATTCTAATTTCATAGAAGGTGATGTTTCACCAAAACAATTTTGGGAAGGAAGAATATTTTGTGTTCTGGGGAAGAAGATCATAAACACATTTTATAAAACGGTAATAACAGAATTAATTATTCTCAAATATGTGTCCACTTATTGTTTTTAAATATTAATATTGACTTTAAAAATCACTTGGAACTTGTTGAATATTATAATTGACTTTTAAAAAGGTACATAGCAAATGGGAAACATAACTAAAACTGTGGGATATAAAGGTCAAGCAAATCAAACTAATTCTGCTATTATCAGTAGAATTGTCTTACTGCCCCACACTGCTTAAAATCATGCTCTTGAAATTTTCTGTACCTAGCAGTTATATTGTGCTGATGCTCAAGCAGCTCTACTTATTGTATTGGAGGTTATTTTATAATGTGGATAATTTTATATTTAATACAAATATCCTTTGTGAAAAATAATAAACTGTAGATGACTTGCTACCATTTACATTTGAAATGAGAAGATGCAAAATTTACTATACTAATCAAAAATTCTTTTCACCTAAAAAATTAAAAAAGTATCTATTTCTCCTTTTGAAAAATGATATAATTTGTAATAATAATTGCATTTGCTTATGTAAATAAATGGACCTGTTTTTACAAGGATCTTATAGTATGTGACAACTGTTTTTCAGGGAGAGAACAGCTATTTTGACTCACCAAAAAAATCCAAAAAGAAACAAAACATAAAATAATCATATAGAACTTACACCTTAATTGTAACAGTAACACATTCTATGATTATCTTTTATTATTTTGATACTTTAAAAATACCAGTCCAAATATCCACCCCCTCCCCTTTTCCTACTTCCTCCTCCATCCTTCCACCCTCCCCCTCCAATCTTAAGAGAGGACAAGGTACCCTGCCAGGTGGCGAGTCCAAAGCCCTCCCTACTTCATCTAGGTTGAGGATGGTATATATATCCAAAGAGAATACTATCCCAAAATACCAGTACATGCAGTAGGGACAAATCCCATTGCCTGTCAGGGACCCCTCAGTCTGCCCCAACTCCCAATCACATTCAGAGAGACTAGTTTGATCCTATGCTCATACACTCTCAGTCCAGTTGGAGTTGGGGAGCTCCCACTAGCTCAAGCAAACTGTCTCAGTGGGTGAACCCCTCATGGTCTTGACCTCATTGCTCATATCCTCACTCTTTCCACTTCTCAACTGGACCTTGGAAGCTCAGTCCAGTGCTCCGATGTGTTGTCTGCCTCTGATTCCATCTGTTATCTATGTTCATATTTAATATAAGCATCAGTTTGACTACAGGGCAAGACCAGTTCAGGCACCCTCTGCTCTATTGCTTAGGGCCCTAGCTGGGCTCATCCTCATAGATCCCCGGGAATTTTTTTAGGTCCAGGTTTTTTGCTAACTCCATAATGGCTCCCTCAATCAAGATGTCTCTTTCCTTGCTCTCATATCTGTCCTTCCTCAATATCGACTATCCCATTACATCAAGTTCTCCTCAACCCTCCTCTTCTCCCCTTTCTTCTACCCCTGCCCTCATGCTCCCAATTTTGTCAGGCAATTTTGTCTGTTTCCAATTCCTAAGTTGGTCTATATTTGTTTTTTTTGGGGGTTCACTTTACTACTTAGCTTCTCTAGGATCATGAACTAAAGGCTCAATGTCCTTTGTCTATGTCTAGTATCCACTTTTGAGTGAGTACATACCATATTCATTTATTTGGGTCTGGGTTATCTCACTCAGGGTAGTATTTTCTAATTCCATCCATTTGCATGCACAATTCAAGATGTCATTGTTTTATACATCTGACTAGTATCCTAATGTGTAAATGTGTCACACTTTCTTTATCCAGTCATCAATTGAGGGTCATCTAGCTTCTTTTCAGGTTCTGGCTATTACAAAAAATGCTCCTATGAACACAGTTGAGCAAATGCTTTTGAAGTATGATTGAGCATCTTTTGTGTATATTTCCAAGAATGGTATTGCTGGTTCCTGAGGTAGGTTAATTCCCACTTTACTGGGAAACCACCATAATGATTTCCAAAGTGGTTGCAAATTTTGCATTCCTACCAGCAATGGATGAGTGTTCCCCTTACTCCACATCCTCTCCAGCATAAGCTATCATTGATGTTTTTTATCTTAGGCATTCTTACAGGTGTAAGATGGAATCTCGGAGTTGTTTTTATTTGCATTTCCCTGATAGCTAAGGAAGTTGAACATGTCCTTAAGTATCTTTTGGCCATTTGAAATTCTTCTGTTGAGAATTCACTGTTTAGTCCAGTACACAATTATTTGGGTTATTTAGAATTTTAATGTCTAATTTCTTGAGTTTTATATATATATATTTTGGAGATCAGTCCTTTTTCTGATATGGGGTTGGTGAAGATCTTTTCCCATTCATCAGGCTGCCTTTTTGCCTTATTGACTGTGTCCTTTGCTTTACAGAAGCTTCTCAGTTTCAGGAGGTCCAATTTATTTGTTGTTGCTCTATGCTACTGGGTTTATAAGGAAGTGGTCTCCTGTGCCCATGCATTGAAAGCGACTACCCCTTTTCTCTTCTCTCAGTTTTAGTGTGATCAGATTTATATTGAAGTCTTTAATTTACTTGGAGTTGAGTTTTGCACATACCACCCTGAACACATCCAATCTCGTCTTATCTATGACTATTTTAAAATATTTTGTGCTTTGAAAAATATTTGAACTCTTGAAATACACTCTACAAAGAGTCATGCTATTATGAAGTAATAAATCACACAATCTAAACCCATCACTGGTTTATAAAATGTAGATTAGTCTCTTTACTGTTTCACCTACATGCCCCTTTCATCCTCCTCATTACTTATTATTCCTCTTACCATATTTCTCATTTTAGTTCCTACTTTTCTCTATGTCTATGGAAATCCAAGCCACATTTTAAAGCAACTGTGATCTCCCTACTTTGAAGTTATCTCTTTTCTAACTACACCATCACTCTTGTTTTACTTATTTTCTTCTCCTCAGATTTTTATAATAACAATTAATCAAATATTTTACTATACTGGTTAAATTCTCAGATATAAAATATTTAACTATATCTGGAATTGCTTTTTAAAATCATTTAATCTATCTTCATTTCATAGCAGAAAAAATTGAAGCATCACCAACTGAGTGATTGACGTACTATCATCCAGGGTACAAATGCAGCATGGAGGTAATGCTATATAATTTACCTAGAGTGAAGAATTTTTTAATCTACCAAACTGCTTAAACAAGTTTGTTTCTTTTCGTTTGTTGGATTGTTTATTTTCATTGTTGTTTGTTGTTGTTTTTGTACTGATCACTAAATTTTGTTTTATAATGATAAGACACAAATAATAAATGTCTTAACCTATGATGATCTTATCACTAGAGTGACTTCTTACAACTTGCCACTTAAAAATTTTTTGTAAAGAGATGGAAATGAGAACAGATGTGAGGAAATGTTATGTATAAAATTTTCAAAGACTTTTAAAATTAAAAAAATGTTTGACTAATTAAACTATGAACTTGGTATTTTAGTCTTTCTTTCACCTTGTATTTTAAGATGCAATTGTTTCAACGTATCTTTGAAGCATCTTCCTTGAGGATATTCCTATAGATTAAAAGGCCTAATTTTATCTTTGTGATTCACTTCCATATTTTCTGTGAAAGATCATAAAATGAAAGAAGACATACAGCAAATTTTTCAAAATTTCAGGTGCCTCAGGGGACCTAGTTCAGGAAGGTGACATGGAATGATTCATAGGAGAATGCCTAGAAGGCATTTTATTCCCAGTGATTGAATTTAATTTTAGAAATGGAAATAAAATTACTTTCAGATCCCCAGAAGGTTAAGAAATCAGAGAGATATGTACATTATTGTATTGAGTTATATTTTCAGGAATTTTAATGTGCATACCCTGTATTGATTAGACACTATCAACATGCACAATGTAATACATTGTCATAAAGAGTGCAGAATGATATGAGTAGCTCATATATATATATATATATATATATATATATATATATATATATAACTTATTTTATTTTTCATCTTTTAGTTGTCATTTGTTTTTAGACAGGGTTTAATGAAGATCAAACTGTTCTTGAATTTTCTAAGTAACAAGTCATTGAGCTTTCACCTCCCATGTGTTTGGATTATAGGTGTGCATACAAGGATTACAAATGAAATGGAACATACAAAAAGTAAGTAAACAAATATTCAAGTTATTAAAAAAGAAAATTACTGAAGTCAAAAACCTTCTCTAGAACTTTAAGAGGAAATAATAATATTTCCCAAAAAGAATTGAATAACATAAAGAACATTAGGAATTTTAAGATGATTATTTCTCTATTGGAAGATGATTTTTTTTTTTTTTACCTGAGGAGTGGTTTTGTAGGAGAAAATAGAGAACACAACAAAGGGACCACAGTACAAAATGATGCAGACTGTGTCTAAATTCTTCTAGCTTTAGATTCCAATCCAGTTCTATTAGATAATTTCCCCCTCCCCATTCCAGGTTAATTATCCTTGAAAGTTAGTGTGATCCTTAGTCCAGCAATTTTTTTCATTCCAACTGTTTGCATCACTGCAATGTGTTCAGGAAACATGTTCAGAGACATTGTTATTAGGACAGTCTTATAAACACGTTATTTATTTTTGATGCTTGATTTTGTAAAATGATCTATGGTTAAGATGAAAAAATTATGTAAGTAAAATTGGTAAATATTAAATATTATAAGCCATCGTCAAATTTAATATTAGTTTAATTTTGTTTTTTGAATAAATGACATAAAATTATCATATTTATGGTAGAAATATTTAATAGCATTAAGTTTACATTTTAATCTGTCAGAGATGAAGGAGTAAATCAAGAACTAGGTTGAGAGCAAAGACAAAACTGAAGTATCTATGGACCAGCCATTAACTAGCTGTCAAATGTGAGTAATTTACTTAATTGTTGTTATACCTGAGTTTATTCGGGTGAAAATTAGGAAAGTAAGAATTTGCACCACAGCAAACTCTTGAGAACAGTAAATGAATAATACATGTGTGGGTAAAATGCCCTAAAATCAATAGCAATGAACAAAACAAAAATATCAACTGCATTTTAAGGTAATATATTTCTTCAACATGAATGTTATTGGGGATAAAACCTTTATCAAACCACTAGGTCTATAATTTACTATTTTTCTTTTGGAGATCATGTAAGCCAGAATGGCTTCCAACTTACTATGTTTCTACCTAAGATTGGCCTTGATCTTCTGATTCTCCTGTCTCTGAGTGCTGTGACTGCAAAGTGCACCACCATACCTGTTTTATTTTGTGTTATGTATTGGGCCCAGACTTTCCTGCATACTAGGGAAACACTGTCCCAATTTTACTATATCCTCATTACCTTAACTAACTTCTTGATGAGGAAAATAATTAGGGAATTGAATAGATTCAGTTCTACATCAAATTCTAAAATTCAATTCTAAGTGTGAAAATTCAAATACAAAAATTAAGAGCAGGTTAGAGAAAGATAGTTGTCTAGCCACTCCCTGCAGAGTCTGTGTGATCTCTCATGTAAGATGTGGCACAAACTTCAAGAAAGAGTGCCCACAAAAATGGTGTGTGTGTGCTATGTTTCCTGCATTGGAACCCTCACACTTTTGGCAATACCTGCTTATGTTCTAAGGAATAGAGTCTTGTTTCTTCTGGAAGGGAAGATAGTATGTTTAAGTTTCCAGAGTCTACTGATAAGCCATTGCCATATACATGAGTATACGATGTTAATGGAGGACGATCGGTTAACATTTAAGGGAAAGGGATTTTTAAGGTTTAATCTGATGCTTAGTAAATAAAGAACAAAAGGCAAACTTAATTAAACAATTAAGAAAGATTCAGCAAAAATGGGATAATAATAAAAGAAAGCGATAAATGCCTGTAACTTCTTGAGATTGGTTTTGGGGAAGGTTTTAAAAGGAGTTAAAAATAAGGGAAAAAGTTCTTCTGCACAGTTTGGAAAAATATAAAGTCTGTAAACTGTGAGACTATTAATCACAACTGCCTGCCCTTAGCTCAAAATGCCATAAACTCATAGCTTAGATAAAGATTTATATTGAAATTAATGCCAATTGATTGAAAAACCTTTTCCCAACCCTTTACTCTGAGGTAGTGTCCATCTTTGAGGTTGAGGTATAAAGAGCAGAATGTGGAATCCTGTTTTTATCTCCATTCTCTTACCCTGTGCCTTTTAATAGGTTAATTGAGACCATTGATATTAAGCAATATTAATGACTAGTGGTTGTTAACTCTGCTTATCTTTTGATAGTAGTGTTTGTGTCTACCTAACAGAGATTTCCTTTCTTTGGGTTATGCTGGTGGTGGGGGTGTTAAGATGTCTATGTTATTGTGGGTGTTGCTAGCTTCCTTGGCTTGAGGTTTTCATTCTAGAACTTTCTGAAAGGCTGGGTTTGTGGATACATATTGTTTACATCTGTTTTTGTCTTTGAATATCTTGTCTTCTCCATCAATGGTGAATGAAAGCTTTGCTGGGTATAGGAGTCTGGGCTTGCATCCATGGTCTTTTAGTGCCTGCAGTACATCTATCTACCACCTTCTGGCTTTTGTGGTTTCCATTGAGAAGTCAGGCGTAATTCTGATAGGTTTACTTTTATATGTTATTTGAACTTTTTCATTTGTAGCTCTTAATATTCTTTCTTTTTTCTGTAGTTTTGTGTTTTGATTATTTTATGGAGAGTGGATTTCTTTTTTTGACCAAGTCTATTTGGTTTGGCACCCACGTGCCCATTTAAATCCACTTAAAAAACCTGAGAGGGCTTAAAAAGGAGAGAAAGACTTTAATACCGCATATTGTAGTTTGTTAAATCTACCTAAGAGAGATTTCCTGACTCAGCAAAAGCTGTGGTGGTTTTGGAACAGGGCTTCCTGGGACCCGCCACTGGTACAAGCTCCCAGCTATGGAGCATTTGTGGGCTCGGATGTTTTTGTGCCCACTTGGGGTCGGGAGTAAAGCAGCTGAGACTGCGACCATGGCTCACTCTTCCTGCCTGGATAGGCAGCGGGATCAGATTGGCTAGAAACTGGCAGTTTTAAAATACAAGTTTACAGTCTATGCTGCCAGCGCGACCTCTGGCTCTGGTGGGAGACAGAGCATTTCAATGGGGTTTTCTGACTAAAATGCTTGATATGCTTGCTTGATGACAATTTGGATTCCCTGTGTGCCTGGAACTGCGCAGCTCAGAGGCCCAACTGACTTCAAGGCAGAAGAGGCTCCACAATGCTGAACTGTGCTTGCTAATCTCAGGCAGGATTGTAATTATCATGATAACAGCGCACTTAAGGTTAGACTTGGCAGGAAACAGGTGGTACCTTAATTACCCCTACAAGGTGCAAGCTAAAGTTTTTAAGAACTGCTTAGTGTTTTAAGAACTGCTCCTGTAGAGTGAAGAATTACAGATACATAATAAGACAGATTCAGACATAAAAGACCCCTAAATGGGTCATACTTTTAGATAAATTACATAGGCTTGGTAGAGAAAATAAGCCATGTAAACATGGAAAATTCACAGAATGTCTGTTTTATGTATTTTATTGTGTTTTTTAAAATTTTTTGACTGTGACAGAGCTAAATACAAAGGGACATCTCATTATATGGACTGTTAAACCAGCATGGATATTATAAAGGTGTGATTGCTTCACAATTTGGGTCTAAGGACATGATGCTTTCGGAAAAAGGTTCTTCTTTGTTTTCATAGAGGATGAGAACCTATGGCCTTCTCCTATACCAATGTGGTATGATAGACCACACCCTCCTGAAAAGTCACCATGAACACCTTCAGAAAATTACTTCACTCAACTGCTGACCGAGATGTACCTGCCACACAGGTTATACCATGAAAGACTTAATTAGCAGTGCCCCCATACAGTAGGAAGAAGTTTGGAGAGAAATAACTACGTCCATATTCCCAAATATTGTTTATAAATGCATTTTTTTTACATTTAAAGGGGGAGATGATATGGATATGAATAATTTACATTGGTATAAATTTTGATTTATTGATATAAATTTAAGGTAAATTTTATTATATATATATATATGTCTGATCTTGATTAAGGCATTGTGATTATGTAATTCATTTAAGAATGTAATGTCTAATTAAGAAGTATAGGTTGTTAATGGATACGTATCAATAATAGCCAAGTTTGTAGTCATGTTAGTTAGATTTTCTAGATATGCATAGATATATTTCAGTTAGATAGACATTCTTCATATCTTTCAAAGAC
>JAQHUG010000316.1:1241551-1252353 GCA_028555095.1 Dicrostonyx torquatus
AAATTTTGCCTTTAACAAAAATAAATAAATAAATTAAAAAAATATATAAATAAATAAATAAATAAAAAAAAAAAAGAGCGAAAACAAAGAAAATTTTGGAGCTTAGAAAAACGCATGTGAAGGAGAGAACATTTTGCCATGACCCACATTTTAGCATTATTTAAGTGGTGTCAGAAACCAATTCAGTTCATAGTTAAGTTCTTACAAATAAAATAAAATTCAAGAATCACACGTCCAAATATATCTTACCAACAGAAAAACACACTTAGGAGTTTGAAATTAAGTTTCTTCATATGAAAGAATGTTCCTTGCCTAAATATTTCAATTTTTAAGCATCTTACCTATAAATAATTTACCTAACTTTTTATATTTGAAACTAAAATCTTTTATATCACTTCCTATGTTTTCAAAAATTCTTAATTCAGTAATATTTTCAGAAATCTAAATAAAGGCACTTGTTTCTTTTCTTTTTTTTTTTTTTTTACCTAAAATGGCATAAAGCACAGACACAGAAGTTGTGGGCAATTAAAGAAGCTAGCATTGGTAGTTTATGTAAATATGAGAAAAAATCCTTTAATTTAATAAATCTAATAGTTTCTTATTGACTATTGTAATATAATCTCCCACAGAAGAAACTAAAACTGATATAATTTTATATTAAAATCATGGACCATATTTATTACCTTGGATGTACCATATCAACAATACATTGGTTGTATATAAATGCATAATATTACAACAAGTGATTTTAATTGAAAATGTGATCAGACAAATATTTTCCACTATTTCTTCTTTTGCTTAGATATATCTGCTGTTTTCAGACAACTAGTAATGACAAGGAAACCCAAAATTTCCATAAAAAGTTTGAGGCTATTTTGAGAATTTCAATTTTAATCACTGACAATTTCTAAGTAATTTGATTGGTAGCTTTTTAAGTCATCTTATATGTCTAAGAAAACTAATTGGAAAAACATGTTACATTTTCAAAATAATTTCTTGTATTAACTAATTTACCTTGGTGGAAATAGATATATCATGTGGCATAAAATTAGTTAATAGTAGAATCTTGTGTATGGACATATATTCCCAAATTACAAGTAAAATCTGATCGTATAAAATAATTTTATATATTTTTGATTAATGTTGCTAGGGAAAACATATGATACCACTAATCAAGTATCTCAACTGAGACATGCTAGAGAAATAGGAAAAGGTTAAGAGGACATGAAAATGAAAATGCCTGTCACCCTCACCATCTGGAACTGATTAAATTTTCTTGCTTACTGAGTCAAGAGTTTTGACACAACTGACCTGAGAATGACCTCTAGAGAAACTACACAAAACTTATTTTCCCTTCTTAAAAATATCACAAGCAAGGTTAGTAAAACAACTAGTGATCCATGCTGAGTATAAAAACAGCTCTTAACCCCTTTGAGTTACTTATGTACAGCAAAATTGCTTTGATTCATTTGATTTCTTTTGAACCATGTTTTTGTCATAATATTTCTTCCTCACAGTACCCTCATAATCCTTTTTCTAATTTTATTTATAAAATCATCATATGATTTGAAAGAATAAAGTAACAGCTTTTCCAACTCACCCAAACTTCCTCATGTATTTCTCCCTTTTAATATTGTAACAACCAAGGTCACTAATTGCTACATATCTCCTGGTGCAGCAGCATTTCTGTGAGTTCCTTGCCTATCTTATACAAGATTCTCTTCAAGTGTATCTGCCTCATTCCCCTAATTAAGATTTTTTTCTAACTCTCTAACTTTTCTTGAATCTAACTTGTGGTGAAATTTGTGTAACACCAAGGCAGAACATCAGTTATAACTGATAGAAAGTACTGGAGCTTGGAAATTTAAAGAATGTCCAAGAATGGACATTTGCACAACCTCAGTCTTTAATTTGTATGCATAAAAAGCTACATGGCATTAAATGTAATTTTATGCTCTTTCTAGGAAATACTACAATATACCTTCTGTTTTATGTTTGCACAATGTAAAACGGATTTTTAAAAACACCCCAAAGCTAAACTCATCCAACCTAACTCACCAAAAGATAATCATCCAACATTAAGTAATATATATATATAAAATATATAAAAATAGGTAAGCAAAGATCACAAGGCCACAAAAGTAAATGTGACTAAGCAATATGTGACCCCTCCTTAACTCCTCTAAACAATTATTTTGAATTAAGATCTTGTATGGGCACAGTGTGGCCCTGAATTAAAGATTCTTTCTAAGTGATAGAAGTATATAATATTACTAGAGCCAGCTTTTCCCTTTCTATTTTTTTCTGGGGGTGGCAATTATTTAATAAACTGATTCATGAATGACAGTTTAAACTATTGGTAGGTCTGAAAATATGCATTATTAATAGAGTACAATGCATTTTGTCCCTGTGTTATCAATGGACTGTATCTCTCAGTAATTAGCCAATAAACATATAATGCAATGCTATGTTTTGTTAATTTGTTTTGTTTGTTTTCAGTTTTTTTAACCTCTTTATCTGAAAGAAATGTAGACCAAAACTCCATGAGAAAATAATGGTATCTGTAATGAGTTATCTAGAAGTCACTTTATTTCCAGAAAGCAGTTTAGTTTAAAAGGGAATGTTCAGCAGTGTAGAGTATCATTGCTATCCAATCATTTTGTGACAGGTAGAATTCTAAAGTGCCTACCTTTTACACAGTTTTCTGTTCAAATCTTTGGCTTTGGTGAATATGACTGTGATTATGTTACTTTGAGTGGTTATAGGAATTTGGATGATTCAATTGCATTAATAATAATTTGATTCAGCACTTATCAAAAAGATTGTTTGGGAGGACTTAAGTTAGTAATATGAGATTTCAGAAGCAGCATTTTCCAGTGGCTATAAGAAGATTTCACAGAAACTGGAAGTGTGAGAGGGTTCAACATTCACTAAGTATCTGAGACAGATTGAGCCATGGAGGTAACAAAAATATCTAGGTACAAATTGTGCCCCGGACCATTATTCAAAAAGAAAACCCTCAATAACATAAACAGGGGAATTTTCCCTTACAGATAAAAGGGAATATATTTAACACCTCTGGTCTGTGCTTGTGAGCCATTAAACAAAGAACCTAGCTGAACCTGCATGGATTGCTAACCTCCCAAACTTTGAAAGATAAGGTTTTATATGGCTAGGTTTGTGACAATTTTATGAGAAAACTATGAAAATGAATATAATACTTTACATAGATAAGTCAATTAATCCATAGACAAAATGACATACCATTCTTGTCATTCTTCACATTTTTCTAGTACATCTGTGTTATAGTTCTTTATTAATAACTATATATGAATATCATAACACTATAACTGTTTTTCAAGCAGTAACATGTTATGATTCAACAAATTGGAAAAGAAATAAAGCATCAATTACTGAATTGTTTAACCGACTAATAGGGTAATAATTTTTCTCCAAATTCATCCCCTAATTATATGAAACCCATTTCTTTTTTCTTTGGAAATAATAAACTCATTAAACTCGCCATATTATTAAGTTCAAAATATCTTTGGATATCTATAATAGTTTTACTATACATATAATCAATGAATTGTTTTTCAAACAAGCTCTTGAGGTAAGATTATTTTTTCTAACTTAGCTAGTTTCATTATTTCATGTTGAATGAAAGTCCATTTGTGTTAAAAAATAAATATAAAATCCGCCTAATCAGGAGTTAAAAATAAATCACACCAAGATAATAAAGTGTTAGCCATCCTATTATGGAAGACAAAAAGCTACTGATATAACTCTAGAATCTTTCATTTTCTTTTTTTTTCCAATGGCAACAAAGAGTTAGATTTATTGTTATTTAGGACTTAGGACTTAACACAACTTTTATTGTGTTTAGTTTTCTTGGTTATTGACAATTTCATAAGTGTATACAATGAACTATCTACCCCAATTGCCTCCTCCAATTCACCCCTATACTCTTTAATATGTTCTCTCTAATTCATATCCCTTTCCTTTTACTGACAATCAACTAAACCTAGTTAATGCAACCCATGTGTGCATGAGTATGGGGCAATTCACTTAAAAATGGCCAAGAAACCATTGGCCATACCCTTAAAAGGGAATGGTTCTTATTTCCATAGCAACCATCAACTGCCAATATCCCGTCTGTAAAGTGTATTTTCTGGAGATTATCTCTGCCATTTATGCTGGAATTTTGACTTACCTGATCTGGTGCAGGTCTTAAAAAGATACTGAGAGCAAGTGCAATAGCTTTGTAATATTGAGAAAAATTTCACAGCTGTCCTCTCTGGCTCTTACATTGCTTCTGCGTTTACATCCTTGATAGTCACTCAGATGAACTGCTGGAGGGTTGGATGATAAGGTGAATGATTTAGACCCTGGAGTTAGACTGTATTTGTTTTAAGTGGCCTGCTATGCAAAATAATTATGTTATAATATGGTATTAGAAACTTAAAAATATGGCCTCCATATATGGCATCAACTATGTGTATATCTGCTTGTATATGTTCCTTGAGAATGTCAGTGTTTAAATACAAGTGAATTCAGTAATAAGTATTGAAAATGTGTGTTAGTGTCTTCGAAAAGATCACCAAGCGAGACAGATGTTGTTACTAGGAGAATTTACTAGGCTCATAATCCCTGTTCCTGAGTTACGTGCTTCTCGACAGGCCCAAATAGCAATGTTTGCTTACATGCAAGATTTTTTTTTTAGTTGTAAGATTTAAATAACCTGCATAAGTTCTACTTGTAATAAATATGAAATTAGAATGCTGATTATAATAATGTCCAAATTAATAAAAATATATGAAGTTTTTAAAAAGTTAAACTTGTAGTTTTAATTCAATATTTCTTGGGCACAAATTACATCAAAGTAAATAAATAGTTAAGGTCCCCAAGTAATTGTCAGCATTGAATTTCTTTTATAATGGACTTAAATATACAAGGGTTAAATTATGAAAAAAAGTAAATAATAATTTTAAAGAATTTCTTTCTATTTGTATTTGCATTTGTTTTGTCAGTAGTTTGTAAAATGTATAAAATGGTGTACTTTATATGAATATGCTAATCATATTTATTGGCAACCAGATTTATAACTCTCATTTTGTGGAATCAAGTAGAAGTGTAATAGTTTGAATGTGAGTGGCCCCCATAGGTTCATAAGTTTAAAAACTTGGTCCCTAGCTAATAGAGCTATTCTGGCAAAGATTAGGGTTGGCCTTGTTATAGAAAGTCTGTTACTAGAGGAGGTCTGAAACCAGGGGTAAATATTGATTAAGAGGGTCTAGTTTTCTTGGTGCCCTCCATCCCCATTGGCTCTCACAATATTTCTACCTCTTCCATAGAGTTCTCTGAGTCTGAGGGAAGGATTTGATGCGGACATCCCTTTTAGGACTGAGTGTTTCAATGTCTCTTATTCTATGCATAATATTTGGCTGTGGGTCTCTGTATTTGCTCCTATCTCATTCAGAAGGAAGCTTCTCTGATGACGATTGAGTAAGGCACTGATCTAATCTTATTTGTGGGTTTCCAGGGAATTTTGTTTATACTTTTTCTAATAGTTAACTTTTTAGTCTCAAAATTTTGGCTCTGCATTTTAGGATACTATATGTGTATTGAATCATAACCTGTATGATTCTACTACATGTATTTATTGAAGCATTAGTTTTAAAATAAACAGAAATAAGTGATTAGTTATATGTGTAATGACTAATAATGAATTATAACAATGTACAGGAACTACAGAGGCCATAAATGGCAAAGCTTCTTTATGTGTTGTTTTTTGTTTATTCTTTGAATTGTGTAGTGACACAAATGTATTTTTTAAAATGTGGGTAAAAAAGCCACCACATTCAAATCCTGAGAAAACTATTTTATACTTTTAATTAAACAATTAACATTTAACACAGAGTAACAAACTCGTAAAAAGAGTGAAAATATCATGCCTTAGATAATCACTTTATTAATTAGACTTTTTTTCTTATTTAGGCATTGGATCGTAATTGCATTAATGATGGGGACTATAAATTTTTAAATTTTTTAATGATTTATTTATTCTTATTTTATGTGCTTTGGTGTTCTGCTTGCATGTATTTGTGTCTGTTTTAGGGTGTCAGATCATCTAGAACTAGAGTTACAGACAGTTGTGAACTGTCATGTGGGTGCTGTGAATTGAACTCAGGCCCTCTCCAGCCCCCTAAACTAATTTTTAAGAGCTATGTTGGGAGCATGAATGATGTTTTTTCAATTTATTTTTATTTTATTTTTTCTGAATTTCTGTCTGTACGAGGTGTCAGAAGCCCTAGAACTGAGGTTACAGACAGCTCTGAGCTGTCATGTGCATGGCTGGAAATTGAACCCAAGTCCTCTAGAAGAGCAGTCAGTGTTCTTAACCAACGACCCATCTATATAGTCCCAAATAAAAAGTTTCTGTCTGTTGTGTTTTATTTTGTTTGGTGAGACTGGGCTTTTCTGTGTATCAGTGGCTATGCTGGGAACTCACTCTGTAAACCTGGCTGGTCTTGAATTTACAGAGATCCACCTGTCTCTGCCTCTCAAGTGCTGGGATTAAAGTTTTGCGACACTACTACCAGAAAGCTCTAAATTTTTTAACAGGGGGTTTCTTTACAATTCATTTTTGAAAGTAGTATATATGACATAAATACTAAGAAAATTATTTCTATTTATAATTGCCCTCTAATAATATGATATATAAAGATATTTAAAATTGAAACATTTGTAAAATTATACAGCAAATGTCAGAAGTGGAATTATTACTTTCTCTGTGCATTATTATTGCTGCTTATACTGCAAAAAGTTTTCTTGTACTTCCTTGGTAAAAGATCATTAAAAACAGTAAATACTAATAACACTGAATTATTCATTTTTAGTATTTTATATTTTCCTTGTCTTGTTGTTTTAAGCAGAAGGCCTAAAATAGTTTATTGTAAAAATATCATATTAGGGGGGTGGAGATATGGCTCAGTGGTTAAGAGCCCTGACTGCTCTTCCAGAGGACCTGGGTTCAATTCCCAGCACCCACATGGCAGCTCACAACTGTCTGAAGATGCTGTTCCATGAGAACTGACAGCTTCACACCAATACACATAAAAGTTAAATAAATCATTTGAAAATATATCATATTAATGTGTGTGTGTTTATAAGCTTTTATATGTTTGTGTGTATCAGTCCACATGTTTATCAGTAACTTGGAAGTCAGAATTTCATACTTAGCTTATACACTGTTATTTTTTTTTAATGTGAGACGGGCTCTGAAGTTCAGTGGTTGACTTTACTAGCAAGCCTCAAGCCTGAAGGACCCTTATATCTGCCCATCTCCAGTACTAGAAATACAGGCACATGCCACCATGACATATATTCTCTCTCTCTCTCTCTCTCTCTCTCTCTTTAATGTAGTGGATGACATTGAGACTAACAATCACATTTCTGCTTGGAGCAGTTTACTGAGTGAGTCTTCTCCTAGATTTCACTCATATTACTCTCAATACACTTAGAGGTATATTGTGTTTATTCTGGTTTCATTAACAATTGTACAAACATGCTAGATTTTAGACATATTTCTTTGTAAAAAAATCTTGGCTTGGAAAAGTAATATTTATATTTTTGCCAAAAATGAAGAATAGTCAAGATTATAATGGAGATTATAACTCATCAGGACATAGATGACCTTTAAAAATATAGAGAGGGGCTTAATAAGATAAAGTAATAAAATAGTAGGTTGAGGATATAAAATGAAATGCAATTGTCTGAAAATATTTAAAACAACATAGAAACTATCATAATGAAACATAGTAGAACTTCAAAATGAGAGAATATAAGTACTTGCTAGGATTGAGAGTTAATAATAAAATAATTCTGATTGGATTTAACAGATAAGGAAGAGAACATAAAGTTTGTGTTCAGTGAAAGACTAGAGACTGAACTTCAGTATTTTGACAAAGTAATAAGGATATAGGATGAGTCAGATATTCCAAATAAAAATCAAATTTCCTACAGCCTGTGGTTTTATTCCACAAAATTATTATTTTGGCCTTAACATTTTAAAATTTCAAAGATGGCAGGATACACTGGTCCAAACAAATGAGATGTGCTTGATTTATTTATCTCACCACTCTACTTTTCTTATTTTATCCATTTCAATATACTATGTTTAATGTCCTCTATGAAACTTTCCCAATGACATGTAGCTCATAATGATTTTCTCTACCAATATAAAATGACAATTTTTCACACAGCATCTTGCAATGATTTTGAGGGACATACGACCTAAGAAACAGCAATTTGTTCTCTTTTCTGAAATCAATTTTCTAATTCCTTAATTTTAGGAAGTTAGCAGAATGATATTTAAAGTTGTACTATATTAAATATTTTAATTATTATGCATAATATACAACATTAAAATACATAAAATTGTGCTCAGGAAAAGCCTGGTTAAAATACAGAAGAAGATGCATGTTCAAATTGCAAACCTAGATTCACCTCTGTGCTTTTATCTCTCATTTCATAATGGTGTGATACGCATGGATCCTAAGTACTTGCCAATACTAGGCAAGTACTCTACCACTAAGCTACATATCTAGCTCTTGTATATTTTCCATTATTTTCTTAAGTTTTTAACATCAGATAAGATTATCAGTGTTTAAAAGATACATTATTTACCATATTTGAGACTGGACATGATAAAATATACACATTTCAAACTGTATCTTGACAATTTATCATATGACTAATAAAGGAAATAGATTTTAAACACAAATCTATAATAAATGATATTAGTATTTCCACTGAAGCATATGTATTATTATGAATTTATTCAACAGTGCATTTCTGAATATGTTCGTTTTGGAATTTGTTAGGATAGCTAAATGTAAAGAAGATGCCTGAATATGGCAAATAAATTTTAGGTGTCATTGGAATCAATAAATATATTTGACTGAAATCAAAGTAACTAAAAAAACAATAAAAATTGTCTTAATTTTAGTTAGAAATGTATTTTGTCAGACACCAACCTACCTACATTCAAAAATATGTTTTAATGTTCAGAAAACAATACATTAATTGAGAAATAGAGGAGATGCATGATTGCATTTACAGAATTTTGGCAGGCTGAATCTGGAGCTTTAGTGTACAACTAACCAGGACTAATAAATGAGACACTGTCAGAAAATAACATAAAATTTAGTAAATCAGATGGCTATAATATATATAAATTATTCTCATCTGAACTGATTAAGATTTTAGAAATGAAACTACTTCTTATAAAATTTACTTCTGTATCTAGAGAAAAATAATGCAAAATT
Organism: Dicrostonyx torquatus; assembly: GCA_028555095.1. Lineage (NCBI taxonomy): Eukaryota > Metazoa > Chordata > Mammalia > Rodentia > Cricetidae > Dicrostonyx > Dicrostonyx torquatus. Next base: position 1,250,881 of record JAQHUG010000316.1, read on the forward strand.
GTAATTAATCATGTACTTATATCTGCATACAATGACTTGAATTTTTAAGTGTGTAAACTGCTCGTGAACAAAGGCATTTATTTGCTCATAACAGTCACTTAAAATTGCCGCTTCTTTTATCAGTAGCTGAAGGTTATTATCTTGGATGTTAAATTTACTTTTTCATTTCTTACTCTACAAAACTGTATATTAACTTCACTGTCCATATTAAGCAATTATAGTTGCCCAAGAAAATTGTCTTAAATTAAATAAATTCACAAAGTAGTTAGGGAAAATGGAAAAATGTATAATTATATAAGGTCATAAAAGTTCATGACATTCGGGAAATAGAATAGCAGAGTCAAATACATCTGATACATTAGATGGTTAAAAATAGTATGTATATGTAGATATAGTTAACACTATAAAATTCCTTGAAAACCAGTTACTTAGTATTTATTCTTCATGTAGCAGAAAGATAAAGCCATATATCATAGACTTTATTTTATTTTAGACATCAATTTATTGGATTTCTTATACAGAAAGGGTATCAAGGGACAATAGATATTGATTAGACAAATCAATGAAAAGTGGCAAGTAATACAATCTGTTATTTTAGAACCTGTAAGATGAAAAAATAGAAAAAGAAAGTGAATAAAGGACAAATGTGAATGAATTATAAAGATAAGACCTAAAGGATTTAATTATTACTTGCATGTGACCGAAGAGAAAAAGTATTGCCTCTATAGACTGTTTCTTATACTGGGATTGTCTTTGGGTGTTCAGTATTAAAACTGCAAGGCAATTCACTCTAAATACACACACACACACAAACACACACACACACACAAACACTTGAAATTATTGTAGTAAAATATGGTTTTTGTATTTTGTAAAAATTGTTTTGAAGTTTTTAAAAATCTTATTCTATTCTGGTCTTTTTCTTTGAATGAAACAAACGATTAATGCTTTGTCTTTGTTACCTTTTTATTTTAAATTTTATTTTCTTTTTATTGTTAAGAGAAAAATTTACATTTACTCCCCTTGTCCCAGGTCCTCCCGCTCCCCTAATACTCCACCTCCCTTGCCCTGCTTCCTTAAGAGGGGGAAGGATACCCTGCCCAGTGGGAAGCCCAAGGCCCTCCCCCCTCCATCCCGGTCTAAGAAGGTGCAAGAAAGTGTGGAATATATACCTTTGTTTTAAGATACTCACAGTTAAACAATTTAGGCTACAAGGGGGTACTTCACAGTAACAACAGTCATTTTGCTATATGCTTATCTTTAAGGATCCATCATTCACTAAGAATCAAATTATTCACCACATTGCTTTTCATTAAATATTTGAGAAACTCAAAATCAGGAACGAGACAAGGCTGTCCACTCTCTCCATATCTCTTTAATATAGTGCTTGAAGTTCTGGCGATAGCTATAAGACAACATAAGGAGATCAAGGGGATTCGAATTGGAAAGGAAGAAGTCAAACTTTCGTTATTT
>JAQHUG010000316.1:1270148-1284445 GCA_028555095.1 Dicrostonyx torquatus
GGTATCCTGCACCATCTTAAGGAAGCAGGGGGAGGGCAGTGGGGCAGTGGGGGAGCGGGAGGGCCGGGAACAAAGGGAGTAAATGTAAATTTTTCTTTTAACAATAAAAATTTTAAAAAAAGAATGTGAAATATTAATATATAATATTTATTATTATTCACAGCAATAAAATTATGGGCATGTGGTAATAAGTAATTAACTTTTTATGATGTGATGCAAATAGAATTTTAGGAAGGAAGGCTTAAATTCTCAATGCTTCAAAATTGTAATTAATACAATTTCTCGATTCTCTATTCTGTTAGTTCTAGGCATATCAATAGTGACTTCTAAAATGGTCATGGAATTCTATAAGTATAGGGCATATGGTGGTAAGTAAAAATAATGAACTAATATAATAATAATATATAAAGTAACTAAAATCAATGATTTTCAAGGTACTTAAGGATCATAATACACATCAGCCAAATAAGAGACTGATTTTATTTTTCGAGACAGGGTTTCTTTGTGTAGTTTTGGAGTGTGTACTAGCACTATCATTTGTAGACCAGGCTCCCTTGAACTCAAGAGATCCATCTGTTTCTGCCTCCCAAGTGCTGGGATTAAAGGTGTGTGCCAGCTGACTTACAGATTTTAAATAAAAGTTATGAAGCTGTATTACAAGGTAACATTAATTAATGAGAGCAATATAAGGAGAAACCAACATATAATATGGTTTCAAAGAAATACCAAAGTTAATGCACTTCGAATCCAACTTTTCAGGTTATGATTTAAGTATACACTGCTCAAAATTATTAAAATCTTAATTACCAAGCTTATACATTTCTTCATTTTCTGCATATATATTTAGATTTTAGTTTATCTAAAATTTGAGTTGAGTTGGTTTTTCAGAAAGATTAAATGAGGTTAAATTTCCAGAAACATACTATCCTTTTTTATTTTAAATGAAATTAAAACCATCATAAGAAGAGTTTTTATAGTGCTCAAGATGGATATCATACCTATTTCTCTCCTGTGTTTCCTTAATGTACTATTTTTCATTATAATAATGGAGCATTTTAATCTTAATTTTAATTTATTAAATTAGAAGCAATTCAAAATCAGTTTCTATTTTTGTGCAATAATGTTAGGCTTTCAAAAGCTCCATGTCATTAATGTCATTTTGGTAGATTTGTGCAGACAACATATTTACATTGCTACCATCATATCAAACTATATGATTCAAATATGTAACACTTTATATTTAGATCATTTGTATTTTTAAGTATGTATATGTGTATTTGTTTTGGTATGTGCTATGGAGGCCAGAATCTTCCTTCAGATACATCTGAACTTGGAGGTTCCAGACATGGTTGCTGGAAATCAAGCTTGAGTTCTCAAGTTAAGTACTTTTAACTGCTGAGCCATCATTCCAGCCTCTATAATATTTTTCTGTATAAAATACAATCTGCTACAAACACAATACTCCTCCCCAAATATTTAAATATCTATATATAATTTCCTACCTTCCATGTTTATATGTCATGTAAATTGATCTCTAAGTAACTTATTTAAGCTTTAACGTACTAAGGCAGATAAGCACAGAGTAAAATAAAAAAAACAATATTTTGTTTACATGCACAGTGTGTAAGGATATAACATGCAACACACTTAAGTACATTAAATGCTTGTCTCAATGATAAATATATAAGTTGAAAATATAGATTCTACTTTCAAAGACAGGAAGAGAGCTAGTTATTTTCTCAAAGTAATTTTCTCATTTATGTAGTTCACTGTGTATATAATTATCAGTTTTTGCATTTTATATTATGAAATTTATATGAAGCATTAACCTATAGAATAACTTCTATTTGTAATAAGGATATAATAAAATCAAAATGTTAAACACCAATAACGTTATAAAATATTTTTAAACATTTATTTGTAAAGAAATGTTTAAAAATTTGTAATATGTGAACAGGGTATTGCTTATGAAATATTAAAGCTTATATCTCTCAAACAAATATAGGTGCAACCAAAATTTGAAACAGAGAAAATGGCTTTAAATAAAATATTTAATATTGTTTATGGGTTTTGATGTCATAAATTACATTGATTACAAGTACATAAATTGTTAGTTCTAATTAAGGTCAAGAACAATGTTATAGACTTAAAAATCTTTTAGAGCAAAATACTTCATTTAATCTGTGAGTGATATTTCCTTTTTGATAAAGAAAGTAAACTTTTGAGTTGCAGATCCAACCTGGCAAACGAAAACCCTGCTAAAATGAGTAAAATTATAAATTTGAAACTCTAATCGTATAGAGAATCTTTAGGAATCAAAGACATGCATGTGTACAAAACCACTTCATTGCTTACTGGAAGGTAATAAATAACACAGTACTTTCAATATCATAAATCTGGTGCAGTTGCCCAGAAAATACATTCAATGCCAGTAAGTACTAAAAATAGTTCCAAAGGGATTGGATTCTAAAATGAATTAAATAAAGACATTTACTCTGGAGATGAAGGAAAGGTGGTGACAAGACTAAAAATTCTTTCCTCATGTTTTGCTACTGCAAGATTTTTTTAAAAAAATAGACTTTTAAAAGTTTTTCTACAGGTACTAGTGAAAGAAATAAAAAATAATAACTTACAGTGATATCGTAATTTCAGAAAACAGTATGGAAATGTACTTAACATTCTCATTTAAAATGGAGGGTATTATAATAAATTTGCTTTCATTTCACTATAATTGTCCTCTTTGTGCAATAAGTTGTCTAAAACTACAAGAGATAATAAGAACTGTTGTTTATATATTCAATAGCATGTTGCCATTTATACTTAATGTACTATTTCTACAGCTTTTCTTTCGCCATTCATTTACAACACTGAGAAGAAAAATGCAACAAAATAGATTTAAAACAAAAGAGATTGAGTTGTTAATCACATATGTGCCAATAATTCTGAAGCCACAAATTCCTTCCTACATTACATGTATAGTTAAGGAAATAGAATAATATAGAGGAAATCAAATTCCTATTTTAAAAAATAAAAAAAAATATTTATAGAAATAGTGATAATGTGGGTGAAGTCATATAGTTCTTAAAATATCCTACATGTTCATTTCATTACCTGCATTTAGCAAAGTTTATTATGAACAAAATATTCCCAAAATATTATTCATCTTTTTTAGTGTTAGTACAAAGAAATTCTTTTCACTATACATTTGTTTTAAAGATTTTAACATTAGAAATAGTTTCTAATTGCTTTTTAGTAATGAATAGACATTTTAAATTTTTATAAAAAATTTTATTAAGTTCTGTCTTTTATGACTATGTACCTCTGCTCAATCCATTAAACAAATATACATTAAATATTATTTATAATATATATCCAAATTGAATGTGTTTCATGTATTAACAGTCACACAATGCTACCCCTAAAATGATAACCATTTTTGCCTGACAACAAACTGACAAACCAAACAAATCCATCCATTGGATTCCTCTTCATTCATTTTTCTTCATTTTTTCTTTTTTTTGTCTATTCTTCACTTAATTGTGGAAATGAAGATGTTTACTTACAGGAAATGTGTTTACCTAGGCATATTGTTGCATGTCGTTATATACAGTATTTGGGATACTGAGGCAAGATTGTGAGTTCCAAGTTAACCTGGGCTACATATTGAGATCCAGGCCAGCACAAAAAGGATAAACATAGAAATGACCAAATGTGAGATATAGAAAAGAAGCAAATAGAGAAGAAATTCCACATTATTTGATGATTACGTATGCTAATTCCAAATTCTAATCCTCTCTCGTAATATTTGCTTCTGCTTATACACTTTTCTCTCTGTTTCTAAGATTTACAAAGGTTAAGCATACTCATAATTCTGAAATTTGTTTTAGTATGTCAATATTTGATACAAAATTAAACAAGAACCAGAGATTTTACTGTTAAATTTTATTTTAACATATTTTTGTTTAAAGAATATATCTTCAAGCCTGTAATTTTAATCCCTAGGTAGTTTACTTTGGTTAAATGCCATTCCTAATTGATGCTAATTTTTTTTAAATATGTTCTGAGCCAGCCAGTTGTGGCACACACCTTTAATCCCAGCACTCAGGAATCAAAGGCAGGCAGATTTCTGTTAGTTTGAAGCCTACCTGGTCTATGAGGCGAGTTCCAGAACAAGCTCCAGAAGAGTTACAGAGAAATCCTGTTATCAAAAACACTAAACAAAACCAAAGTCAACAACAAAAAAATTTCCTTGTTCAAAAGTTAGATGAGCAGAATTTATAATAAAACAGAAATATATTATGCTAAATAACTAAAAACTAATTTTTGAAAGCCCTTCAATTATGTCCTAGGCTTATTTGTTCAAAAATAATACTAAAACTCTATCAAGGTAAATGACTTTCTTCAAACGATATCTTGAATTTAGTGTACTGCTAGACATGAATACCAAGGGTCAGGACTTCCATTATAATAGATTCTAACTTAACTTACAGTTACTTCTCAAAAAGATGACCTTTTGGATCCTGACAAGAACTCTTTATTATAAAGAATTCTCAGTATGAGATAAATACCTAGTAGTGGTTATTTTTTTAAAAAAATAAAAATTTTAGGGGGGAGGGCCTTGGGCTTCCCATAGGACAGGGTATCCTGCACCATCTTAAGGAAGCAGGGGGAGGGGGTGGGGTAGTGGGGGAGCGGGAGGGCCGGGAACAAGGGGAGTAAATGTAAATTTTTCTTTTAACAATAATAAAAAAAGAAAATAAATAAATAAAAATTTTATGTGCTTTCATTTTGTAAAAATTTGATGCTTTTAAAGATCATTGTTTTATTGTTTTGTGGAGAACTTGTTGCATTGGGTTTTGAGGATTTGTGTGGTTTTGTTAAAAACAGCTATAAGTTAGCGAGGCTCTGAAAGAACTTAAGGGAGAGGAAGAATATCATTAAAATATATTAAAATTGAAAATCTTTTTTAAATAATAAAAAATCATAATAAAAAGAAGTGAATCAGGTGATATCAAACAGATTCCTACAAGAGATTATCTTTGTAATTTGAATGAGCTTTATTGGAATTTTTTAAAGGAAAACAACACAATAAACTCTGCTTCATGATTCTGGAACATTACGCTATCTTCACAGATTTCTTTGAACCTGGGTACCCTATCCTTCCACTGCACCCAGATGTTTATCACATTGACAGAGTCCAGAATTCTTGGGTTCAAGTGATTCTTCTGCTTTAGCCTCCAAAATATGTAGAACTACAGGGATGATTCATAGATGTAGAACTACAGGGATGATTCATAGAATCTCAACAATATGGCTATTTAAACAAGACCTTGACAATGACAACAGCTGCCATGCCAAATTGGATCACAGAAATTTCTTTAGCCCTTGCCCCCTAGATGGAGAGCTACATATAATTATAACTGTCCAGATAGAGAAAATTGGTATTCACTAGGGATGAGACTCCTAAATGTTTATCCAATAAAAGTGGCCAGCCATTAAATAGATACGTAAATTCAGGTTAAAACAGACTCAGCAAGTTACTTTATAAATTTAACCATATATAAAACAAGTAACATAACATGTAAAATGTATGTAACTTATAATAATAAAAAGGTTTTCTTTTATAAAAATAAGAGGCCAGAATTTTATGAGGGAGCAGAGAGAGTGAGACATGGGGCATGGTTGTCAGGAAAAGAATGAAATTGCATTGTTTGAAATATAAAATCGATCAACAATCTCTTTCATGCTGTCTTCAGTACTATTCTATTACTTCTGAAAGTGTAACATTTTGTGGATGAGTCAGATTTACAGGACAGAAATTACTATGCCAGGGAATTAAAAGTGTATAAATATTTCAATTTTTTTATTTTCTTAATAGGTTGCATGAGTTTTACAGACTTTTATGTACAACTAAATGTTTGCTTATTAATGTTGAGTAGATAACATTCAAGATGCCTGGCTACAGTGTCAGAGACAATTTCTGGTTAAAAAGGCCAATAAGACAATATTTTAAGAAGGGGGGAAATAATATTTCAAATCTACACTTCATCACAATATTTTCTCCCACATGTCTCAAGGATTAGGAGTGTTCCTTCCTTTTGTATTTCATTTTCCAAATGTTCTGATGTTTGTTTGTTTGTTTTCTTGTTAATGGAATGAAGACAGTTCTAATATGAAGCCTTGACTAGTCATGAAGTAATGTTCATTCTCTTGCCACAACCTTGAGTTCTGGGATATATGCTACTATTCCCAGCTCTTGAGTGTTTCCACCTTTGCACAGTTGAAAAGAGGCTCACCCAATTTCTTTTGCATCTAAAATGCTCAAAGTACAGCATCTCCCTTTCTTACTCCTTCAAAAGACGAATAGAAAATTTGCTTGGTATGGGAAATTTATTTCTTCTGGGTATGCGTGTGTCTCCTTTTTTAGCAAATTGAAGAGAGACTTTCTCAGGATTTTTTAAAAGGTCCTTTATCCTGGTGTTTGTGTGCTTTAATCCAGGGCAATAAAAACTACTTCAATATGATACACATTTTCTGACTGCTTTAGAAGAAATTTAATACTATGACTAAGAAATGTCCTCCATAGGATCATGATTTGAATGATTTCTCCATATCAGTTATTGCTCCTTTTGGAGGTGATACTTAACTGGAATAGTTGGGTCAGTAGTGTGAACATTTGAAGTGGATGCTAGATCCTCATTTCTTCCCTGTTTTTTACCATGAACAAGGTCATCTGTCATCTATTACAGCTGCCATCATATTCCACTCAAGCTTGAGGAGTCAAGTGTTCACAGCCTAAACCATCTCAGATTATTAGCTAAAACAAGCCCTACTTCATATAAACTGTCAGATGTTCTGCCAGATCAATAAGAAATGAAACCCACAAATGTTTCCTGTCTTCTCAGATAATTTCTACCTCCAGCACAGTAGACTTTTAAAGTAACACCATAATATGAAAAGTGCCATCTGTGGTCTAGAAACATAGCTACTGATCATGTTTATAGAATCATCAATGTATTAAATGAATTACAAGTATTTAATTTTAGCAAACATTATGACACTGATTTCTAGGAGTAATTTATGATTATGATAAGTTTGAATTAATATCAGTGGTAATATATTTATAATGCCAGATATTTACTTTTTGCTCAAGAAAAAAATAAGTTTTAATAATTTTACCATACTCAATAACCTCCAGTAGAATAATAATAATGTCCCTGTAATTTCTGCAAGTTATGTAAAATTGAACTTCAAAAATGAAGTATATTTTCCTAAGTAAACATAATCATAATGATACTAGATTAATAAATGTTTATTTTAAGCAAATAGTTACATTAGTTGTTTTATACACTGATGTAAATTTCTCTGCTTAATTCACATACTGAATCCTCAGATCTATTTCAATTTGCCTAATTTTAGATGTTCCTTTTATCACTTTTTAAACATATTAACAAGTTTAAGTGACTTTTCAAGGTTCGCTATTTTAATATTGACAACACCTCTTGTGAAATTATGAAATCAAACTAGAAAAGTAATCTTCCTAATGAATAAATAATCCTCCCTTTATTAGTTGAACTCCAATAATCTAAACCATATCTATAAAGAGATACATTCATGTATTAGATTTTTCTTCTAATTTTGGAAAGCAAATTATTAAATGATATTGTATTGATATACCTTCATTTATCCAATAATCTAGAATGTAGAAGTAAATGCTTTATGTAGTTCCTGGTTCAATTTCTTCATATTCAATGTGTTGTGGCAATGTTCTCATTGCAATGAGGCTTTTCTATCCATTTGCGGGGAAAAAAATCCTATAGTTTTTGCAACATCCTGGATTGTTTGAGAATATTCACAGTCTCTTTGGCCAACATCTCAATGCAACCCAATGCAGGTACTAAATGCTTTGGTGACAAGAGGCCATATCGTCCTTAAATGTCCCTTAACTTTAGTTGTCTCTTCTGATATTTCCTTTTTCAATTCCCTTTTCCCTCCACCCCTCCACTTGATCCTCCCTTTCCAGTTTCTCAACCCATCCATAACTACCTATTCTATTTCCTTTTCCTAACAAGATTAGGGAAAGGTAGATGTGAGGATAATGACACCTTCTCCTACTGTCACCATCATTAGCAGACCAGATGTTCCTGGAGTGATGTCAAAAACATAGCTTGATAGGTACAGCAGGAAAATATGTAGTACCATGCAGTGATAACTATGCTCCATGGTAATGCTACTGTTCAAACTACTTACATAAGGGGTGTGGATGCCATTGGAGCATTATCTGAAGTTCTAACCATCCTGCAGCTACAAATGCTCTTAGGAGGTGCAGAAGAAGCCTTCAGCAAATGGGAGATAAACTAAGGTGGGGGCTCTGTAACTCAGTTTCTGTGAAGTTACCAATTGAAGATATGGGATCTTTTGGTGATGCAGATGTTTTGAATCACCTGTGTTCCTGTTTCTAAAAGTGCAGTTGACTCATTGATTCACTGGAAGAAAGGAAGAAAGAAAGAAAGAAAGAAAGAAAGAAAGAAAGAAAGAAAGAGTTTTTATGCCTTAGGATTTAGATTTTTCTAGTCCTAAGAGAATGAGTTTTCCAAGTCTAGATCAAAATATAATAATAATAAATGTCAAAGAATTCTGGACAATAAAAGTAATATTTAATACTTATCTCAAAATAGAAGAAACTGATAGTGAACATTTTCTGTCCATATTTCTACCTCCAGTTACAAAGATAAGAAAGTAAAATTTACACATGAAATTAATCTTGGATAATACTTTTCAAACTTTTTGAAAGCCACTATGACTTCATAGTAATCATTAAAAATAAAAAACTTGGGTTTTTGTTTTTATTCTTAATATGTGATTTCCTATGGTATATGGTATTGAAATAATTTGCTATTATTTATTTTATCATTTATATAAGTATTAACTACTGTCTTTCTGAAGGAAAGTTATCATTTGAAAGTTTGGGGAGGGAATTTTAAAGAAACCCAAATCCTCCATGGAGTTTCAATGTTTTTCTATAAAACTCAAAATAGTTTACTATCACAAGAAAAATGGAAAGACGTGCTCATGAATGTTTCCCTACAGCAAATATTTTGTAAATCTTGGAGACATGTTTGTTTGTTATAACTGGATAAGAGAATGGGGATAAGATGCAGGAATGAAGAACACAGTGTTGCTAAACTTAATACAGTACAAAGGACATTCTATGTACCAAACAAAAGACAGATACAGAGTTCCAAATATCAATTCTGTCAAGGATGATAAACCTTGAATGAACAAAATAATAACTTCAGACCTCTGTCAAGGATGATAAACCTTGAATGAACAAAGTAATAACTTCAGACCTCATAGAAGACTTACTTGTATTCAAAGACAGATTTTACTCTAAATTCTGTACCACTGGAACTGAAAATGTAAGATCAATAAAGAATTAGAGATGATCAATAAAAATGTAAATGGAGAGTAATTTAATTTTTTCATGAGAATTATTGTTGCAAATATCAATCTTTTAAGGAGAGTAAGCAGACTATAACAAAACATGGTTTGCTTAAATTTTCTTATTTTGTGGTTAATAGAACACTTGGAAAACCTGTGTTCAACAAAAACTAACAACTAGTTTTATGAAAATGTGAATCAGCTTTTATGAGGAGAAACTTTTAACAGATTTTTTTACTAGCACATAATAAAAGCAAACTAATTTTTTAAGAAAAAGAAAAATAATTTCCATTTTATTCATCATTGGAGAAATGCATCCTGTATTTACTTTGCTTCATGTATGTTTAGGAATGGGTACGTTGCTGGTTTCAGACAACAACTTTTGTAAGGTAGTCAAATGTTTCTAGCCAACATGTGGTCTAGGAATCAGAATCAGATCATAAGGTTTGACAGCAAATGTGCTTACCCAGTAACCATTTCAATGCCATCCAAACTAATGATTTTATCAAAGTAGTTTATTTGTGTGATGAAAGAAAACACCACTTAAAAGTCCATAAACATGATACCATAACAGTATGTTGTGGTGTCTTTTATGTATGTGTAAAATACAATATTGAATTCAAATGAATTTCAATACTGTACTGGACAGCACTACTTTAAAACTGGAAAAAATGATTTAGTGTACAGCTATCTGGATTTCAACTAAATTTTTACAATGTAAAGTGATTCATATTATTATACCAGTTCTAAATCAGGGAAATCTTAATCAGATGAAAAAATAATTGAAAACATAAGAAAGTGTATACATGCACAGAGAATATTTTCTTATCATACATGATCAAATGTACAAAGCATTCATTTTGTATTTTGTACAGTTAAATATAATATTACTATTATTTATTTTGTTGTTATTTCACTTATTTAGACAAGGTAATACTCTGTAGTTTAAATTGTTCAGGAGCTTGCAGCAGTCTCCTAAATAAGCATCTTAAGTGTTTAGATTATACATGTGTGCTAACACAACTAAATAATATTATTCCATGACAAAAAATAGTGAATGCATATGAAAGTAAAAAACTTATTAAAACCATAGTATTTTTAATGTATCACTTTGTAGATATTTTTCTAATAGTTTAAATTTTTCAGATCATACATATACTGTTGAACAAATTATAGATACAATCAGTACAGTGTGCTTATGAAAATCTGGAAATTTTTCAGACCTCTAAATATGTCTAATTTACTTTTTCAGAAATAATACTCACCTATTACATAATATATAAAAGACAATTGCAAGCCAGCAGAATTTTTACTATTTTGAAATTTATAAAACTGATCCTGTCCATCCTTTACTTATTATAGCAATAATTCTCTTATTTATTTCTTACTTTACTAAACAGCTATCAAAAATGTCAAAATATGTGACAAGTCTTGGTGGCTAAGGATTATAAAATAAATGTTTTGAGAGTATAAAGTTTATAAGGAAATTCATTTTAACTCATTATTGAGTTGGGGATTTTCTATTCCTTATGATCCTCTGTTGATAAACCTTAACAATATAACATTATAAATAGTACACTCTCTTTTATGATTAGTTAATAGTAGATATATCAGTTTAAAAGGTGGAAAATTAATTTTTCATCATCATAGGAAAATATATATATGTGAAAATATTATTTAACATATAAGATTCTTATAGTAATTTAAAATATTAAATGTGATAAAAGCAAAATAGTATTTCTACTTCACCACTGGGATTCAATGGAGAAGTTAAAACTGTAGCTAAGTAGACTCTCTTATAACTAATCAAGTCTCAATAAGATATAAACAGTTGTAAGAAACAATGTTTAAACAAATATGTGTAAGCTTATCAAGTATATTTCAAAGAGTATTCAGCTGTACTTATGAAAGTTGCTAAAATATTCATTTCTTTATAATTGTATCATTAGACTGAAATTTTTTTACTCCATTCAAAGTCCAAGTAGAAAATCCATTCAATGATTGATACTACTCACACATGAAATTATTAAAATAAATAATTTAAGTAAAATGGTTATTACTGTTCTAACTAGCCATACTCCTATTTATTTTGACCTAAACTCTTAAACAAAGGAACTTTATACTTTATAAAAGTTGTTATTTATATAAAAGAAACCAAGAAAATGGTATTGTAGTAATGATTTGAATTGAACAAGAAATTCTAATGAAAATTTATGCTTACCTAACTGTATGAATTATTCGGGTCTTAAAAAATGATTTCTAGCTTTGTTGACCATTATAACAAAAGAAAAGTTTTCTAGGAATATTCATATAAAGTTGATGAAGCAAAGAATTTCTAGTAAGTATTTTAAAATGTCTAAAGGAAAGAGGAAAAGAGATGTGTTTCATTGATATATTATTATTTTCTTTTCGATTATGTATTTTACTATGTTTAAAATGATGAATAACAAGTCTTGTGCTAAATAACTTTTACATGCATATTTGCATGTACAAAAAAAATCCATATAAGACAATAGCATTATTATGACAGACTGATAAGTTGTGGTTTGCTTGCTATATACTAATTTAATGAAATGACAATTACTGGATATATGTTTTAAAATGTATCAAGATTTATGAAGGAGACCGAATAAGTAAATATTTAGAATATACTTATATTTTTAAGCAATGAAAGAAACCTTCTGTGATAAAAGTGAAGTTTGTAATTTGGAGAAATTGCTGAGAGAAGGAAGAAAATAAAAATATGAAGCTAATTACCCTGAAAATAAGTGAAATTTTAGTCATTATATTATCAATGTAATTTAACTCTTCCCCACATTTTGTACTTAAATTGATTTTATTATCAACTGAGTTACCTAGATTTATAGTAATTTCTATTAACTATATTTTGTAAACATGTACTTGTAATAAATTCAATTCTTTCTATTAGGACTATAATAAAGCACTCAAAATGTCTCTAAGGATTAAGGGGAATGTGAAATAACTATCCTTGAAATGTATTTACAAAGTCATTTTCTCACTTCAACTTGTGAATAATGTCTAATGAAAGACATTAGCAAGATAATGCATTTGAGACTAAAATAAAATTCTGTATTATAACTGATTCAGTGAGTTAAAACTCAAAACAACATTCTTGGGAGCAAATTAAAACTTGTCATTAAAGAAAGGTTTTGTGCATGGAAATATTATTTGAGATGTATGTATAATATCCAAATCCCTTAGGAAAAATATGAGCAAATCCACGAAGGAAACCCAAACACATAGAAAAGGAATTGCATTATGACTGCTATGTATGACCTTGTATTTTGAAATGTCCACTAATGGAGGAAAAGAACTGGATATAACTTTGTTACCAACATAATTATGGATCAGTGATTCATAATGTATTATATCTATTATCTTCAAAGCAGCATAATGAGGAGAAATACAAATCACTCATACAAATGTCTGTGAAAAGATAGTCAACATCTTTTTCAAAAAAAAAAACTCTTGGATCTAAAATCAATTATTATTTGAGGATGAAGATCAAGCAATTCTGTAAGTCATCCTCTATTTAGGCTATAATCAACTGGTCTTATGATAAATAGCAATTTAGAAAAATGTGGAAAGGAAAAAGTCTATTTCATTTAACATCTGAAAACTGTTATTGTTCAGATCCTGCTCAGATATATAGAAGAAGAAGACATATAGTTTTCTTCTATTTTAATCACGATGAAGAAAATTTAAATCTTGTACATAAACTAACTAATAATGCAATTATGTCTCTTTGCATGTCACTTTCTTGCCTATTTAGCATTTTGAGCACTACATAAGATGAACCATGTAAGTTCAAGAAAGGATTTACCCTTTGTCATTTGATGACAGGTTTTTTTGCTGCTAGATATTTCTTCACAAGCTAAACTTGTGTTAGCAAAGATGACCTATACTAAGAGTTGTATTTCTAAGATAAAATGAAGGTATAGATGAATTTAACTCAGTAATTGATTTCATCCATGTGAGCCTCTAATTATCTACCTTAAAGTAAATGAGAGCACCAGAAAGAAGAGGGCATGAAGCATAAGTCTGAAAAGCAGAAATAGGTGCAGCACTTTTGCATTTGAAATATAATAACTGAAATTCTGATGATTCCTGTTTAATTTTAGTTTTAAAAAAGTTGAGTTGGTTATAGGATTCATTATGTGGTTGTCATTGTATTATAGAATGTAAATAAGTACAAGGTAATCAAATGAGCATTAAAGAAAGTTATCTATATACACACAAAAAATACAAAGCATAAATTAAATTCTTTAGTTTACACATTGAATCTGAACTCTGCAGGAAATATCATTTAAAATACAGTGCAGAAATGTTTGAAAAACAAATACTCAAAATAATATGTATTGCAAAATCAAATATTAAAATAAGAGTTATCTTTTTGCACAAATACTGACAATAAAAAATATTAAAGCATGTCATTATTTGAAAAATTTCAGTTAGTAAGCATGTAAGAGAGCACACAGCTATGTATTTGTAAGAAAACTAAACATAACAACAATCTCCCTATATTACACTCTAATCAGAAGAGAAAAGGGGCCACTATCAGTAAAAATAAATACAGATGCAGTATGGTGCCATTAACAGTGATTTATCAACTATCATGAACTCATTTTAGAATCATATACCTTAGAAATTTCAATAGAACCTGTAAACAAAATAAAGGGTAAACTGTCGGGGCAACACTACATCTTCCATGCCAAGATTTTTTTTTTGGGGGGGGGTTCAAGACAGGGTTTCTCTCTGGCTTTGGAGCCTGTCCTGGAACTAGCTCTTGTAGACCAGGCTGGTCTCGAACTCACAGAGATCCGCCTGCCTCTGCC